>AWOL01S0011354.1:46083-72309 GCA_000715115.1 Nicotiana otophora | reverse complement strand
GCCTTGGACAAGGTCAAAATTATTTAGGATCGACTTCGCACAGCTCAGTCTAGGCAAAAGAGTTATGCCGACCGTAAAGTTCGTGATATTGCATTCATGGTTGGAGAAAGAGTATTGCTCCGGGTTTTACCTATGAAGGGTGTAATGAGGTTCGGAAAGAAGGGCAAGTTGAGCCCTAGGTATATAGGACCCTTCGAAATTCTTGAAATGGTGGACGAGGTAGCCTACAGGCTTGCATTACCACCTAGTTTATCAGCGGTTCATCCGGTGTTCCATGTGTCTGTGCTCCGAAAATATTATGGTGATAAGTCCCATGTATTAGATTTCAGCTCAGTCCAATTGGATAAAGATTTGACTTATGAAGAGGAGCCGGTAGTTATTCTAGCCTGGCAGGTCCGATAGTTGAGGTATAAGAGTTATCTTTCAGTTCGAGTACAATGGAGAGGTCAGTCGGTAGAAGCATCTACCTGGGAGTCCGAGTCGGACATGCGGAGTAAATATCCACACCTTTTCACCAGCTCAGGTACTTTTTCTAATTCCGTTCGAGGACGAACGTTTGTTTTAGAGGTGGAGAATGTGATGACCCAAAGGTCATCTTTAAATTTAATAATTATTTCTGTGATCTAAGACCTCGAAAAGAACTATGTATCATTCCTCAACTTGCGTGCGCAGTCCTTAATTTTTCGGAAAGTTTTTATATGAAACAATGATTAAAATGTGAAATAGAGTCTTAAAACTCAGTTAAATTGACTTTGGCCAATATTTTTAGAAAATTGACCCGGATCAGTGTTTTGACAGTTTCGGTAGGTCCGTCTCGTGATTTGGGACTTGGGCGTATTCCCGGAATTTAATTTGGAGGTCCCTAGCTCAAGTTATGACCATTTAACAGAAACTAGAAATTTAAAGGCTAAAGATTTTCAAGTTTGATCATGGAGTTGACTTTTTGATATCGGGGTCGGAATACGATTCCGCAAATTGAAATAGGTCAGTTATGTCATTTATGACTTGTGTGCAAAATTTGAGGTCAATCGGACTTGATTTGATAGGTTTCGGCATCGAATATAGAAGTTAAAAAATTTTATATTCCTTAAGCTTGAATTGTGGTATGATTTGTGATTTTAGCATTGTTTGATGTGATTTGAGGTTTCGACTAAGTTCGTATGATGTTTTAGGACTTGGTGGTGTATTTGATTGAGGTCTCGGGAGCCTCGGTGAGTTTTAGATAGTTAACGGGTTGAATTTTAGACTTGGAACTTTGCTGGAATTTTTCTGATGCACTGTCTGGTTTCCTTCTTCGCGTTCGCGATAGGGGTCTCGCGTTCGCGAAGAGGAACTGGAGGCAGGCGAAATTTACTCTTCGCGTTCGCGAAGGGGTAAAGGGCAGTGTACATCGCGAACACGTGGGAGCGTTCGCGTTCGTGTAGAAGGGCGATGCCTGGCCGGGCACCAGGCGATAAGGCTTCGCGTTCGCGTAGGGGAGACCGCGTTCGCGAAGGCCAAGTTTGGCAAGGCATCGCGTTCGCGAGACTGCCCTCGCGTTCGCGAAGAAGAAATTCCTGGACAGCAGAACTTAAGTTCTGAAAATGGGATTTCGTCCAATTTTTTATTTTTCAAGATTTTGAGCTCGGGTAAGGCGATTTTTACGGGAAAATATTGGGGTAAGTGTTCCTTATCCTATATTGATTATATTTCATGATTCCATACTCTTTTACATCATGAATCCGTGAAATTATGGAAGAAAAATTAGATTTTTAAAAAATCTTTCAAAAATATAAAAATAAAGATTTGAAAGCCAATCCAATGTCGGAATTGGATAATTTTTGTATGGTTGAATTGATATCGGAACGGGTGTTCGGATTTCGTGAGTTTTTTCGGGATTCGAGACGTGGGTCCCACTTTGATTTTTGAAATAAATTTCGGATTTTAATTCGAAAAATTAGTAAATTCATATGGAATCAATTGCTACAATTTATTTTGAGTATATTGAATTGTTTATGACTAGATTTGAGGATTCGGACACGAATTCGCGAGGCAAAGGTTTATTGGAATCTTGAGTTGGTTGCAAATCGAGGTAAGTGTCGTGGTTAACCTTGACTTGAGGCAATAGAACCCCTTGAATTATTTGGTATGTGAATTTCATGTGTAACGATGTATAGGCAAGGTCACGAGTGCCTATACTTTGTCAAATTAATTGTTTGCTTAATTATTTAAACATCTTAAATTATTTTAAGACACTAATTAATTGTTATAATAATCGTTTCTCTCCTATTCCTTATCAAATATTAATGCTTGAATTCCTGTAATAATTGTTACATGCTTATTTGATTTATGTGTTTTAATTGCTACTTGACATTTAGCCTATTAAATATTAAACTGCCTATTTTCTCCTTGATTTCCACAATTAATTGCTACTTGTCATTGTTTGTTTCATAAATAAATTATAATTATTGTATGCCTTGAGGCTTAATAGTTTCTCATTGAACGTGGTATTTATTGGAGTATTTTTGTTACATTTAAGAGTTGTTAAAATATATGGGGGGAATGGGTTACACGCCGCAACAGATTTATTTAAAGTTTATATTGGGATCGGGTTGCACGCCGCAACATGTTTATTTAAAGTTTATATTGGGGGATTGGGTTGCACGCCGCAACAGATTTATTTTAAGTTTATATTATTGGAGCACGTTGCACGCCGCAATGGAAACAAATTGAGGGATTAAGACTACTGAATTGACTTCAATTATTGATATTATTTACCGGTCTTACTACTATTCCTATTATTATTATTATTATTATTATTATTATTATTATTATTATTATTATTGTGTACAGGTTAATGTAAGTGACCTGCCTTAGCGTCGTCACTATTTCGTCGAGGTTAGGCTCGGCACGTACAGAGTACATATGGTCGGTTGTACTCATACTACACTCTGCACTTCTTGTGCAGATTTTAGAGTTGGTCCCAGCGGCATACCATAAACTTTCTCGGATTTCAGCTACCCCAAAGACACTTGAGGTATAACTGCACAATGTCCGCAATTCTGAAGTCCCCGTCTACTGTATGCATTGATGCTTAATAGTTTCTTGTGATGCCTTTCGGACTGAATAATGCTCCAAGTGCATTCATGGACTTAATGAATAGGGTGTTCTAGCCGTTTCTGGATAGATTTATAATAGTATTTATTGATGATATCCTGATATATTCTTGTAGCCAAGGAGAACACGAAATGTTCTTGAAGTGTGAATTTTGGCTAGACTCGGTAGCATTTCTGGGGCATGTTGTATCCAAAGATGGAATTATGGTAGATCCTAAGAAGACAGAAGCTGTGCAGAAATGGCCCAGGCCTACTTCTCCTACAGAGATTCGCAGCGTTTTAGGCTTAGCAAGCTATTACAGGCATTTTGTGCAGGATTTCTCCAAAATAGCAGCGCCACTGACCAAGCTAACACAGAAAAATACAAAGTTTCAGTGGACGGAGGAATGTGAGCAGAGCTTTCAAAAACTCAAAACATGTTTGACAATTGTACCAATATTAGCCTTACCATCAGGTTCCGGAGGATTTACTGTATTCTGTGACGCCTCAAGAGTGGGATTAGGATGTGTTCTCATGCAAAATGGTCATGTTATAGCTTATTCTTACAATTGAAAAAGCACGAGCAAAACTATCCTACACATGATTTGGAGATGGCTGCAGTGGTATTTGCTCTAAAAATTTGGAGGCATTACCTATATGGTGAAATTTGTGAGATTTATACTGACCATAAAAGTTTGAAGTAAATCTTTCAGCAAAGAGATCTAAATCTTCGACAGCGTCGGTGGATGGAACTACTCAAGGACTATGACTGTTCTATTTTGTATCATCCTAGAAAAGCCAATGTGGTGGCTGATGCATTGAGTAGAAAATCTATGAGGAGTTTGGCACATATAGCTCCTACAAAGAGACTTTTGGCCAAGGATATTCAGAGACTAGAAGGTGCGAGTATCAGATTTAGTGTCGGATATTCAAAGGCATTGTTGTCTTGTGCTCACGCTAAGTCTTCATTAGTTGAGCGCATTAAGGCCACTCAATATGAGGATGAGCGATTTTGCAAATACAGAGATGATGCCTTAGCTGGTAAAAGCAAGGATATGATTGTTGAAAGTGATGGTGTTTTTCGAATGGGTGATAGGCTGTGTCGCAGACGTAGATGGGTTGAGGCATGCTATTCTTAAAGAAGCTCGCAACTCTAGATACACTATACATCCTGGATCCACAAAAATGTATCATGACCTAAAGCAATTCTATTGGTGGGAAAGTATGAAGAAAGATGTTGCTAACTTTGTTTCTAGTTGTTTGACTTGTCAGCAGGTCAAGGCTGAGCATCAGCGACCCGCGGGACTGTTACAACAAATTGAGATTCCAGAGTGGAAATGGGAAAGAATTACTATGGATTTTGTCACCGGTCTACCATGAACCCTTAGAGGTTATGACTCAGTATGGGTGATTGTAGATCGATAGAAACAATCAGCACACTTTTTGCCAGTGAAGACTACATATAGTGGAGTAAGATATGCACATATATTTATGAACGAAATTGTCTGACGTCACGGAGTCCCAATATCCATCATCTCTGATAGAGGATCACAATTTACCTCACACTTTTGGAAATATTTTCAAGAAGCGTTGGGTACACGAGTAGATCTTAGTACTACATTTTATTCACAGACAGACGGGCAGTCTGAACGTACTATACAAATCTTGGAGGATATGTTGAGAGCTTGCATTCTTGAGTTTGGAGGTAGTTGGGATGCTTATCTACCTTTAGCTGAATTTACTTACAACAATAGCTTCTAGTCCAGTATTCAAATGGCACCGTACGAAGCATTGTATGGTAGAAGATGTCGTTCTCCTATTGGATGGTTTGAAGCTGGTGAGACTAAGTTATTGGGACCCAACCTAGTACAAGAAGCTATGGACAAGGTTCAGTTGATCAGGCAGAGATTGCTTACAGCTCAAAGTAGACAAAAACCTTATACTAATAAGAGAAGAAGAGATTTAGTGTTCACAATTAAGGACAAAGTGTTCCTACGAGTCTCCCCTATGAAAGGTGTGATGCGGTTTGGGAAAAGAGGCAAGTTGAGCCCCAAGTTTATAGGATCGTATGAGATACTAGACCGAGTGGGAGCTGTGGCTTATCGTTTGGCACTCCCTCCTTAGTTGTCATTTATTCATCCAGTGTTTCATGTCTCAATGCTAAGGAAATGTATATCAGACTCATCTCAGGTGCTTGAAGCACCTGCTATACCACTTGATGAGAAGTTGTCTTACGAGGAGAAACCAATGGCTATTGTTGATAGGCAAGTAAGAAAGCTACGGTCAAAAGAAATTGAGTTCGTAAAAGTCTTATGGCGAAATCATACAGTTGAAGAAGCTACTTGGGAAATAGAAGATGTTATGCGAGTCAAGTACCCCCATTTGTTTCAGTCTATAGGTATGTACTTGAGTTAAATTCAGGGACTTAATTTCATAATGTGGGGAGGATGTAATACCCCCAATATTTTAAATGAGGATAAATGTGGTATTTAGTAAATAATTTAAGTTTAAAGGAAAAAAAAAGAACTAACAATAAAACAAAAAAAAGGAGGAAAAGGTTAGGAATTTAAGACAAAAGGGCCAAAGACCATAACAAAAACATCTGCCCCAACTTTTTAAAAAGGGTTAGGGGAAGGGGACGAAGCTGAAGCTTCAGAAACGGAAAAATACAAAAGCAGAGAAGGAAAGAAAGAGAAGAGAAGAAAAGAGAGGAAGAAGAAGAAAGCTTTGGACAAAGGCTTTAAGAAGAACTGGGGGTTGAAATTGAAAGTATAAAGTTCTCCTTCGGCTCAAGAGGTTAACCTTCTTCTTATCAGTTAAATTATTTTACTACATCTATGCGATTTCATGTAGTACAAAAGAATTCAATATCAGTTTTTTTTGTTAATAAATAAATAAATAATTACTATGGACAGTAAGGCTATAAAGGTTTAGTTTAAGTACTGATAGGTCTAATTTTAGAGAAATAAAGTATACTAAATAGTTTGAAATTTATAGATTTTGGACTAGTTCTATGAGTAAATAAATCCACAAATTAAGACTCAAACATGAACTCCGATGATTGGGTATTCTAAATTAGCTATGAATTAGCCTAAACAAAGAAATTGACATGAGATCGATATTATGTAATTATAGATTGATTAGAGGAATTTGTACGAATTGCTCGAGGTGAAGTATTTGGTATTTCGGCACGAGTGTTGTGAGTAGTAATCTTACCACAATTTGTGTTTTCATAACTTGCATGATTTACACATAATTTTTAATATGAATATGTTAGCGATTATTTTGAGTTGCATGTGGGACAAGTCTTTACTAGATATGATACCGAAATAGTTATTTGAGATGATTACCGTTGTTTTAAATATTTCCGTTGTCACTAGATTTGTTTTACCGTTACTTGAATTTACTGTTATCGAAATGAAATTATATGATTTGATAAGAACCGAAATGCCCTATATTATTTTAAAATATTTTCTACGAGTATATACGGATTACAAAGACAAGTATAAATGGGAGTAGACATTAAAGGATCCTGTAGCTAACGGCGGGTTCGTTAGACCTGGTGCGCCTTGTAATAACATACTGTTACAGCCCTCGCTAGTAAGATGGTAGAACTAGCATACCGTTACTGATTTCCTCGAGTAGGGACTACCGTTATATTTGACTTCTTGCGAAGAAGTCCAAAGTTATACCGATTATATGATACGTTCATTGAAACCTCCCAAATGTGAATATTGATATTATACAGTGGTTACCGAGCTTATTACTGAATTGTTAATTGTATTATACTACAAGAAAAACATGATGAGACTGAAAATTATTTATTGTTTCTGAAAGGGCATTTTTATGTTATTTTCTGTTTGATATACTAACATGTTTTCTGACTTGTCCCCAATAAAAACGGTTGTGGTTAAGTGTTATTGCTCACTGAGCTAGCGACTCATTCCCCGCTAATTTTGTTTTACAGAGACAGCACTTGACGCGGGAGAGGATTTCGTTAATTAGAGCGCACAGGTTGATAGTTCTTGGTGAGCCTCGCACTTGTTCGCGTGGGCGGAGATTTTATTTATTGTTATGGTCTTTTCTTTGAACTCTTAGAGTCGCTCCATAGTCATTCTTTTAGCTTCATGAGTATCCTTTCGTTATTATAGACTTATGATGAGTATTGCACTTTTTTTATCGAAATTGGAGATAAATTAGTATTTCTGGTTGTTAGTGGGTTGATTAGTAATGGTAGAAACTTGTTTTGGTTAATTTATAAGTTGTCGATTGTTTGGTTTGATATTAGGATGGTTGGTTGTTGATTTTGAGACAGAAAAATTTTTGGATAGTCCAAAAACAGAGGAAATTCTATCTGATTTTCTGTAAAATACCGATGAGGCTTACTTGGGAGCATTTGCTCCTAAGCGCGCCGGTCAAGATCCTAAATTGGGTCGTGATATTTATTTTATTTAGACCCTTATTTGTATTATTCTGGAAGCTCGTGCACTTGTGACTCTAGTTCTGGGATGGTATTTAGATATCGTGTTTATTATGGATTATTCACTTTATTTTAGACTTTATTTTCGCATTTATTTCTTTGTTATTAATTAATTTAAAATTTTGTTAAAATGGCTAATTATATTCTAACGTTGGCTTGCCTAACAAGTGAAATGTTAGACGCCATCACGGCCCCGAAGGTGAGAATTTCGGATCGTGACAGGAACTAGGTCCGATCATATGGTCTTTGCTCTAGATTCATTGACCATAACACCACACCATTAGGTGTTCATTATTTTAGAGTTGAATGAATCAATATTTATCATGAAATGTTGTGTATATTTGATGCGACAAAAACTTATTTCTTAAGAATTTTAACCAACAACAATTATTTATAAATAATTACTGAATTTTGTACAGTCACTTGATCAAATTGATTTTCGAAATTAACTATTCGACAATCTGGAACTAGAATAGTACTGTTATGTAATTTAACTTCTGGCAGTAGCAGTATTTAATTACAACCATTGCAGATTATGAAGACACAAATTCTTTATCTATTGGGAGAACTCAAAGAGGAAAGATAAAAAAAAAAGATACTGCCAAGTTCTTTGCGGCTATAATTGGTGTTACTATTTATTTTTTGCGATGGACACATGCAATGGACTGAGCTAAGCCATAACAATAAATGACTGAGAAAAGAAGTTTGAAAACTTAAAGGAAAACAAGAGTGGGGGTATAGGCAATAAGTACAATGGTCAATTGGGTAGGGCTAGAATTTAGGGGACTCAGAGCCATGTGATAGCATTAGTTGAATAGTGAAGTTATTGTTGTGTTCTCATGACTAGATCCATTGCTCTTTCTTTCTTTCTGTGGATAGATGTTTCGTAATTATGGGGGAAGAGGGATATGGAAAGCCAATTCAGTCTTCACTATGCAAGTGTACATATTTTATTAGTGTATGGGCTTTTTATTACTTTCCAAGAAAACCCTAGCTTGTTCCTTAGGAATGGTTATTTAAATTTGACTATGGTTGTCTTGTTTAACATTTTTCTAATTTTCATTTGATATTGACTAATTATTTTAGGGCTGACTAATTTAAATTCACATAGAAAAAATCTCACTTTTGAGATGAAGTACTCCCTATGAAACCCGACTCCATTGCCCAACACTTGAACCCAAGATTTCTGATTAATGATGGAGCGCTACTTACCACACTACCACAATTTTTTATGACATCTTTGTTTAAGATGTACGACTCTACCAAGAGTGTGTCCTTACCAAATTCTTAAAATTACAATTCTCTTAGGAGCTTGTTATATTATTAGAGCAATTTTTATTCAATAAGCTAGCTTGCAAAAGCAGCAGGTGCTTTTTCATGTGTTAATACATGAAATTAAGTTGTTATGCTCTTACCGCTACCATAATATGATGGTAAAGTCAAATATAAAGCTACTATTCGTGTTAAATTGCTCTACTAAGATATCCCTTTTCACAATATCACAAGATTTTTTATAAAATTGATACCAAATATAACTTCATGAAATCTCAAAAGATCCAAATACTGAAGAAAAGACCTTTAACAAGTTCTGATCCAATTTGTTTTATGCAAAGTTTGATAAAATTGAATATGGCACGATGTATAGCAATGTAATTATTAGCACTATCTTTTCTTCAAAGAAAAGGAGGATGAGGTATGAATTTGGGGGGGGGGGGGGGGGGATGATATTTAACCGAATTATTTCTCTTCGGTAAAATATGCATTCCATTAAAATTACTTTCAATCGTATAACAGGTTGAAAAATAGTAAAAGTGATTTATTTCCTCGTTTTCACTCTTGAACAATTAGAAAAGATGATGTAAAAAGGGTATTCAATTCTTCTACAGTTATACTTCTATTTCACTTCTTTTCTACTATAGTCCTACACCTTTTTCTCTATTCACTATGGTCAAACATTAAGGAATTATTATTATCGAAATTGATAATAAATGATAACAATTAGGAAAGAAACACTTTGAAAGCCTTGTTAGCACATTGTCCTGATTTTCTTACCTTATTTGGATTTATTCTAATATTTGAAGGAATAGTAAAATATTAACCATAATTGTTTTACTTTTTCTTAAAGAAAAATATAAATCTCTTCCACTTTGACAAATTCCTTTCTCGGAGGAAAAGATTGTATAACCTCTATAAATTGAGAATTATTCCTTCACACAACAATACAATAGCATCCACAATATAGTCCTTACGAGAGTTTTGTTTAGGGAGAGTTTTCTCTCTTTTATATTAGTAGATTGATGTTGGTCAATTGACCAAAATCATATTATAGTATATTATGCCTTTTTAGTATAATTCTCTTTGTCGTCTGAACCACCGTCGTTCAAGGTTTGCTTTGTTAGCTTCCGTATGACGCCTTGTTATTTTCGAACCCAACAAGTGGTATTAGAGCTAATGGTTCAGAACGAGGTCGAAGACAGGTTCAAAATCGGTTCAGATCAAGCTAGAGCCAATTTGAAGATAATGAAGATTTTTATCCCAAAAAAAGGAAAAATATAATGTCTAACGTACTAGATGTGGAGATAAAGTTTTCAACTATGTTTTCGACACTCCTACAGTTACATTTTTAAAACCAAAAGTCACTTTTAACACATGTTTATTTTTAACGCATGGGTTCCACTTTTACCATGTTCATCACTTTTAACACAGGGCTAGATCTGCTTTTAACTCATGTTTACTTGTAACTCATGGCCTCTACTTTTAACTTTGCTCACTTTCAACGTAGGATTTTTAATTCATGCTCATCTTTTAACGCGCGAGGCTCCAATTTTTAACCCATACCTATTTTTAACTATGCCAAGCAACAATGACGAAGAATATGTAAGAAGGAGGATTAAGCATTGTCAAGAAAATTCAGGCCAAAGCGAAGATTTGTTAGGAATTTTTCCTGATTTTTTTACCTTATTTGAATTTATTCTTTTACTTGAAAGAAGAGTAGAATATTAACCATAATTATTTTACTTTTTCTTAAAAAACAATATACATATTTCTTTATTGGAGGAAAAGATTGTAGCCTCTATAAATTGAGAATCCTTACTTTACACAACAACACAATGTATAGTCTTTACGAGAGTTTTGTTTAGGGGGGAATCTATTCTCTCAGGTTGATGTAGGTCAATTAAACAAAACCTTATTATTGTTACAAGAAAAATCAAATTATGGTGGATGTCTACTCTTCCTCCATGATCTTCTCAAATGCTTAATGACATTCAATGACATATTTCTATGCTTAATGACATATTCAATGACATATTTTTCTTCACTTTTCATGCCTATATAAAGGCCTTGTAATAGATAACAAAATACACACAATTGAAGAAGAAAATCTCTTCCTTCTCTCTATCTCTATTTCTTGTTCATGTTTTACTAAATTGCTTTTATTTCATAACAGCATGTCTTGTTCATGTTTTACTAAGTTTCTTTTATTTCATAACACGTTATCAGCACGAGTTTCTACCAATTGAGATTATGTGCTTTAATCGAATTTTATCTTCTTTCAACCAGAGTTAGTCAAATTTCTTTTCGGTCCAGTAAGCTTTACTTTTAAATTCTTATGTCAGCATATGTTTGCTAATTCATGTCTAGCTTTGAGTTTACACTTATATAAAATATGACAACATGATAATCAAACCAAAAATCTTAATCTGAATATATGTGTGACACTTAGCTTCAATTATTTTTTTATGCCTACATGGTTAGAAAGGGAAAAGAATTCCTAACACTTGTGTTCCATATATATCTGATTAGAACACTGTTGTCTTCTTATATCAAAAATAGCTTTAATGTTTAGTAAAACTTATTTGTGGATTGAGTAGGATAAGTAGAAAATTATTTTTCACTATTTTAATGATTCATGCCATTAAAATATAATAATATTAATAATAATACTCGTAACTATTTTATTTTAATAAGATAAAATATTAGTACAAAAAGTATGTACTACACTAAATTTTTCATTTGTGATAGTTCTTATCAAATTAACACGTTGAGTTATTTCGATATGGAAAGCATATAGTAGTAGATAGTAGACAGAGATTTGTCCCCTAATTTTCTTTGATTCCCTGATTAACCTAAAGGTTCTGCTATATCTCTTTATTTTTCTAGAGAGCATAATACTTAGTTTCCACAAAAATGTAAGGTAACTAGTAGTACTATATTATTCTATTTGATACATCATTTTCTTTAATGTTTTGGTCATATCACTTTCATCTTGAAGTAAGCTTATTGCAGCAAAGACCACATGTGAATTTTTAATATTATTTTATATTTTTATATATTTGTTTGATACTAATAACTTAGCCTATTTGAGTAAACGAAAAGTCTATTGTTGAGAATTATATCCAAATGATATTATGAAGAGTTTAACTCAAAAGGTAAGCATTTCTTTCGTATTTGAAATTATTTTTGTCCTTTGCTATTAATGATATCAACTTCAATGAGTTCAAGTCGTAATGAACCATAAGGGTAAGACATCAGGATCAAGTCTTCATGCTCCATGATGATAAGAGTTGGGTTTGAGTCACAATTCATTATGGCCTAAAATGCCTTTATATTGGTAAGATATTAGGTTTGAGTCCCACTATACCATATTGATGATATAATAATGACTAAAAAAAAATAATATATTTTTCATGAAAATGCATGAATATTGCCTCACTTGATTTGATCCATTCTTGAAGTGAATGTGGTAGTGGCGCATAACAAGTCTAAATAAAGACAAGTGGTTGAATAATGAACGTGGGCGTTCCAAAGATCATAATAATAATAATTATCACTATGATTATAAAAGGAGAACAATAAGGGTTCTCAAAATAGTCCTTCAAAATGTGAAGGCAATGTTTACCATCAAATTGATATGAAAAATAATAAAGTACGGCGCTGATTATGATCCAAAGAGAATGTGACTTGTGATAAGCATTGAGAATGCATACTCATTCCTAAAGGTGAATGTGGCAATATATGATAAAAGTAATGAATAAAGACATGCGATGCATGATTAGATGAATACCACACAACTCACCTCTGATGGAGGTTTGAGTGAAATAAAGAGAATAAATATTATTGTGTGGTTACATGAATATGTCATTGGTCGCGTACATGTGATACGCCAAAAAAATATTTTGGTGTGCCTTATAAAAGGTTATTAAAGGCAAAATTAAAGCAAGAAGTGATTTTGCTTATGATGATTTTAACCATGATAATTTATTAAGATATAAGTTTCTCCGTAAAGGAGACATTTACCATATGAATGGTGTGACAAAAGATCTTGTAGTACAAAAGTTATTAAGAGCTCCGGAAAAATTAATTTGTTACTACCCGGATGAATAAAATTATTCACGACATTGATATTGTAAAGTCTCAAAAGAAACTTTTTGAGTTTCAAATGTATAAGTCAAAGTGGTTGGCATATTGAGCCTATAAATGAATGAAATATTGAATATTTTCATATTTCTATAATCATAACGGGTAAATATGAAAGATTACCTATTTTCTTTCTATTTGTACTACACGAATATAAGCATGATGATGGAATCATATGTCACAAGTAAACTAGAGGTTTACTGAAACAAATATTAATTGGCATGACCGGTTGACCATATCGGTTCAATTATTATGCGAAAAATTAATTGAGAATTACATTGGCATATATTGAAGAAATATAAGATTCTTCAAGAATTTTCCTGTGCCACTTATTCTCATGATATACCAGTTAAGGTTGGGATTGAATCCCTTGATTTCTGGAACGAATAAAAGGTGATAAATATATAGGCTCAGTCACATTCCACGTGGACCATTTACTATTATATGATTTTAATATATGCATCTATTCTATGGGCACATGTGCATTTGTTATCAACTTGTAGTTTGGCTTTTGCAATATTGATTGCTCAAATTATTAGAGCACAATTCCAAAATATAAATTATAATGATTTATCTTGAAAATACTGGTTTAAATCCAAGTTGATTTAGCAGAAATTATATGCCTCCAATTATATCTAAACCATTGATTATGAGAACAAAACCGCCAAAATAAAATTTGGTATGTGATGTATTATTTAATATATAACAACACTTGTACGCATCTAGCCAAGTTATGATAAGTTCTCCCTATCACAATCGGTTCAGGGTCAGGAACCAAATAATTTCCATCTAGAAATATGAATGTGCTATATGATTTAATTGTTCCACCACAATGCACAAAGATGGATCCCCAAATAAGGCTAGGGATATGTGTTGGTGATACCAACAATAGGGGAAAAATATGGGCAGCTGAAAAAGTAATGCATGTAATGAATTATTATAAGTACATCTAGATCCTCGTACGACAAAATGTGAACTTGAAGTTCAAGTGATAATTCATTTGTAAAATATTACCAGGCGTATTTGCTGACCCAAAGCTAAATGTCATATTCAGCTGCTAATGCTCCAAATAAAATAAAGTTCATAATGAATGGAGTCTATGACATGCGTGAAGCATAATAGACTAATCGGTTCCAAAGATAAAACTCCTTGAAGAAATAGATGAGCAAATGTTCAAGATGGTCATAATAAGAAGGCAAGTACTCCAGAAGAGCACCACGACATAACACTTTATAAGACCTCGTAGGAGAGGCTTAGGTACCTGAAAATAATAAGATAAAGAGATCTCAATAAGTTATGTCTTTATTGGGTAATAGTAGAACCGATATAAAATGATCGTCGACGATATTGTTAATATAATGTAGCGCTCAATATTATTAATATTGACGAGGATCTTGAGCTCAAATCTGTCATGAAATTTGGACAGATAAATGATTGGCCAAATGAAAAATACGCAATAAAAATTGATTTCACCTGAAAAATATGAAGTTGGACGGATAGTCTTAACACCTGAAAGTATAAAGCCAGTGGAGGTATAAATGTGTTCTTGTGCAAAGAAAAAGAAGAAGGTCAAGTCGATAGACATAAAGACGACTTGTGTCATAAGAAGATTTGTAAATATCCTGGCATTGATTATATAGAGACATGTTCTCTTGTGGTGGATGTCGCCATTTCAGGTTTTAATCTCGCAATACAAGAAAAACGTAATATTCGTATAATGAAAATCATTGAAGGATTTAAATTGTTCAGAAGCATATTAAGGTTTCCAAGAAGTTTATTAAATATACGGATTGAAACAATCAGGGCGCATGTGGTATAATCGCCTGAGTGAGTACCTGTTGAAAGAAGGGTACAAGAATGATTCAATTTGTCCTTGTGTTTTTATAGAAAGATCTAGATCTGAATTTGTTATAATCGTCGTGTATGTTGATGATTTAAATATCATTGGAACTCTTGGGGAGCTTCCTAAAGCAGTAGACTGTTTAAAGAAAGAATTTGAAATGAAAGATCTTGGAAAGACAAAATTTTGTCTTGATCTACAAATTGAGTATATGAAAGATGGAATTTTTGTCATCAATCAGCGTACACTAAAAAGATTTTAAAGCGATTCTATATGGATAAAGCACATCCATTGAGTACTCCGATGGTTGTGAGATCACTCGATATAAATAAAGATCCATTTCGACCTCATGAAAATAATGAAGAGCTTCTTGGTCTTGAAGTACCATATCTTAGTGCAATTGATGTGCTACTGTATCTTGCTAACACTATAAGGCCTGACATAACTTTTTCAGTTAATGTCTTAGCAAGATATAGCTCTGCTCCTACAAGGATACATTGAAATGAAATCAAACACATATTGTGGTATCTAAAAGGGACTACCGATATGAGCTTATTTTATAGCAATGATTGCAATTCCGATCTTGTTGGTTATGCCGATACTGGGTATTTATCTGACGCACACATGGCTCGATCTCAAACAGGCTATGTATTTACATATGGAGGCACTGTCATATCTTGGCGATCGACTAAGCAATCAATCGTGGCTACTTCATCTAATCATGCTGAGATAATTGCTATTCATGAAGCAAGTCGAGAATGTGTATGGTTGAGGTCTATAATACACCTTATTCAAGATAAATATGGTTTGAAGTGTGACAAACTACCCACAATATTGTTTGAAGACAATGCAGCATGCATAGCTCAATTGAAGGGAGGATTCATAAAAGGGAATAGCACAAAGCAAATTTCACCAAAGTTATTTTTCACACATGATCTTCAAAAGAATGGTGATATCAATGTGCAACAGATCCTTACAAGTGATAATATGGCTGATCTGTTCACCAAATCTCTACCGATGTCAACCTTCAAGAAACTAGTGTACAAGATTGGGAAGCGAACGCTCAAGGATGTGAATTGATGCTCTCATCAGGGGGAGTTAATACGCGTTGTACTCTTTTTTCCTTACAAGGTTTTGTCCCACTAGGTTTTCCTTGCAAGGTTTTTAACGAGGCAACCATAAGGCGTATTTCTAAACATGTGTACTCTTTTTCCTTCACTAGGATTTTTTTCTCATAGGGTTTTTTTCTAATAAGGTTTTAACGAGGCACATTATCTATGGACATCCAAGGGGGAGTGTTATAAGAAAAATCAAATTATGGTGGATGTCTACTCTTCCTTCATGATCTTCTCAAATGCTTAATGACATTCAATGACATATTTCTATGCTTAATGACATATTCAATGACATATTTTTCTTCACTTTTCATGCCTATATAAAGGCCTTGTAATAGATAAGAAAATACACACAATTGAACAAGAAAATCTCTTCCTTCTCTCTATCTCCATTTCTTGTTCATGTTTTACTAAATTACTTTTATTTCATAACAATATGTCTTGTTCATGTTTTACTAAGTTGCTTTTATTTCATAATAATTATAGTATATTATGCCTATTTAGTATAATTTTCTTTGTCATCTAATTTATCATTTTTTAAGATTTGATTTATTAGGTTCCGCGTAACATCTTGTTATTTTTGAACCCAACATATTTAAGCGGTTGGAAATGATGCAAAGTATTGTTGACCTCTACAGATTGATAATGACTTGTTTGGACTCTAGGAGCAATAGATATGGAATGGTTCCGTCAAAGCAGAGTTGGATTCCAATTCTACTACTGTTTGGCCAGGATATTAGTGGAATCCAATTTCCTTTCCTTTTTCATTTTCAAGATTCTTTGTGAAGACCACGTACTAACGAGAACTGTGAGTTCTTCTCTTGACCAGGCTGCTTGAATTTGCCTTTGTTATGCTGTTGTCTCATATGGGCTCATTATGTCTTCACAATTTAGGACCCGTTTGTTCAAAATCATCTTCAAAATATTGTATGATTATACATTAAATAAAATTATTGAAGATGAGTTTTAAGTTTGGGGAAAAAGTAAAAACCAATTTTTTCAAGTAAACAATATTTTCGTTCACAAAATTATAATATTTTTTTAAAGTGAAATGCATGTCCAAACAACAACAACAACCCAGTATAATCCCACTAGTGGGGTCTGGGGAGGGTAGTGTGTACGCAGACCTTACCCCTACCCTGGGGTAGAGAGGCTGTTTCCAAATGACCCTCGGCATCCTTCCCTCCAAGAACTCCCCACCTTGCTCTTGGGGTGACTCGAACTCACAACCTCTTGGTTGGAAGTGGAGGGTGCTTACCATCAGAGCAACCCACCTTGTCCAAACACAATTTCAATTTTCTAGTATCCCTTCTCTACTTAATTTCAAAAACTACATACATTTTTTCTTCTTCAAATCTGTCACGACCCAAAATCTCACCCGTCGTGATGGTGCCTATCTCAATACTAGGCAAACCGAAATCTCAATAAAGTACCAAATCTTTTAAGTTTGAAAACATAATATCAAAATTTAGCGGAAGAAAAACTCACAAATACATATATAAACACTCCTAAAACCCGGTGTCACTGAGTACATTAGCATCTAATATGAATACAAGTCTGGAAAATACGGTCCATAATAGTTTGAGACCAAATGCAGTAAATAAGGAAATAGAGAAGAAGAGGCAAGGTCTGCGAAACACGGCAGCTACCTCTGAATCTCCGAAAAATCAATTGTGTGAAAGAAATCAACATCGTGCTGCACGGACAACTCACGTGCTATAATATCCATACCTCACCGACAGGCCCTCGGCCTTACTCAGTCATCATCCTCTCTAGTCTTTCAGGCTCTCGGAAATCACAAAGATCAGCCCAAACAAAGATAACATAGTGTATCAACAAAAATCAAGAAAGACTAAGATATGATACGCAAGTAAAATCATGACTGAGTACAAGACATCAATTAGCAAATAATTCAACAAGTACGTGACCTCTGCGGGTCCTAACAGTACTATCACATAGCCTAAGCATGATTTACAGTCAAATTTCTTTAACACATAGAGAGCATATAGCTAACAACAAGTTATTCAACTTTACAGTTTTACGGGACGGACCAAGTCACAATTCCCTCGGTGCACGCCCGCACGCCCGTCACCTAGCATGTGCATCACCTCCAAAATAATCCACCTCCAAGATATGGATGGAATATACTATTCATCAAGTGCATAAATGTTGTTGGGGCATTGGTTAGCCCAAAAGACATCACAAGAAATTCATAGTGGCCATAACGAGTTCTGAATGCCGTCTTTAGAATATTCGAATCCCGAATTTTCAACTGGTGATACCCAGATCTCAAATCAATTTTGGAGAACACCCTCACTCCCTGAAGCTCGTCAAATAAATCATCGATACGCGGCAAATGATATTTATTCTTGATTGTAACTTTGTTCAACTGCTTATAATCGATGCACATCTGCATAGTACCATCTTTATTTTTCACAAACAGAACCGGTGCACCCCAAGGTGACACACTAGGCCTAATAAATCCCTTTTCAAGGAATTCCTGAAGTTGTTCTTTCAATTCTTTTAACTCAGTTGGTGCCATATGATATAGAGGAATAGAAATTGGCTAAGTGCCCTGCACCAAGTCAATACCGAAATCAATATCCCTGTCGGGTGGCATACCCGACAGGTCTGCAGGAAATATATTCGTAAAGTCTCACACGACCGGTACTGAATCAATAATAGGAATGTCTGCATCAACATCTCTCATAAAGGCCAAATATTACAAACATCCCTTTCCCACCATATGATGGGCCTTCAAATAAGAAATTACCCTGCTAGGAATAAAATCTAGAGAACCTCTCCATTCAACCTTTGGCAACCCTGGCATCGTCAACGTCACGATTTTTGCATGACAGTCCAGAATAGCATAACATGGAAACAACTAATCCATACTCAAGATTACATCGAAATTAACCATACCGAGTAATAAGAGATTAACTCTAGTCTCCAGTTCCCTAATAGTTACCACACACGACCGATACATACGGTCCATAGTAGTAATATCGCCCACCGGTGTAGACACACAAACAGGTGAAACTAAGGACTCACAAGGCATGTCCAGATAATGAGCAAAATACGATGATATATATGAATAAGTGGATCCAGGGTCAAATAATATAGAAGCCTCTATGTGGCACACTGAAACAATACCTGTGATCACTGCATTTGAAGCAACAGCATCTGGCCTGGCAGGAAAAGCATAGAATCGAGCCTGACCGCCACCTGACCGGCCTCCCCCTCTTGGGCAACCCCTAGCTGCCTGACCCCCACCCCGAGCTGGCTGGGCGGGTGGTGTAACTGCTGGTGCTGGTGTCGTTGGTCGAGAACTCTACTGTAGATCCCCACTCAATAGCCTAGGACAATCTCTCTTGAAATGATCCAATTCTCCGCACTCAAAACAACCCCTCCTCTGACAGAACTGTTGCTCCTGATAACTCGAGGAATTACCTGTAGAAGCCTGAGAGGACGAGGCATGATGAGAAATCTACGTTGGTAGTGCACTGAATGAAGACTGGCCTAAGTGAGCATTGTAAGAACCTTGGCTAGCTGATGCACCACGATGAGCTAGATGAGTCACCTGACCGTGTCTGAAAGAACGACCCCTACCGTGGTAAAACTGACCCCCTGAAGGAACACCGCTGAAATCACCTGAACCACGAAGCCTCTTAGTCTCCCTCTCAACCCGCTCCTGACTACGAACCATCCCAATCTGACGAGCAATGTCGATCACCTCGTCGAAAGTGGCACCATACACTCTCTCTCTAGTCATGAGTAATCGTAGCTGAAAAGTGGGGCCATCTATGAACCTCCTGATCATTTCTCTGTCTGTGGGAATCAACTAGATAGCATGACAGGCCAACTCTGAAAATCTCATCTCATACTGCATCACGGACATATCACCCTGATGAAGCTTCTCGAACTGCCTGCGCAGCTCTTCTCTGCGAGACTGAGGCACGAACATCTCCAGGAATAGACCGGAGAACTGCTGCCAGGTAAGGGGTGCTGCACTGACCGTCCTACGCCTCTCGTAAGCCTCCTACCATCTGAAGGCAGCCCCAGAAAACTGAAAAGTAGTGAACGAGACCCCACTGGTCTCCAGAATACCCGCTGTCCGAAGCATCCGCTGACACCTATCCAGAAAACCCAGAGCATCCTCTGACTCGGTGTCGCTAAATGGTGGAGGTCAAAGCCTCTCAAATCTCTCAAGTCTCCTCTGCTCATCGTCTGCCATAACAAGAACTACCGGGGCCTGAGCAGTTGCAGCCGACTGGGCTGGTAGTTCCGCCGGTATCTGAAGTCCCTGTACTATCTGGTCTGGAGTATGGGAAACAGGGGTATGAGTACCTCTCCCGACCTGAGAAGTGGCAGGTGTGGCCTGAGCCGAAACCACCTGAGCAAGACCAGTACAAACTGTCAATATATGGGCCAAAGCCTCCTGAAGGCCTGGAATCACAATATGTGTAGCTGGTGCCTGAGCTGGAATCACAATATGTGTAGCTGGTGCCTGAGCTGGTGCCTGAAGTCCTGGAATCACAATATGTGGAGCAACTGGTGGTACTACAGGTGCTGTTCCAACTGCTGCACGAGCTATACTTCGACCTCTACCTCGGCTCCAGCCTCTACCACGGCCCCGGCCTCTCGCGACCCTAACTAGTGGCACTGGTGGTTGGTCGTCCGATCCGGTAATACGTGTTCTCACCATCTGTGAGAGAATAGAATAACAAAAATTTAGTTTATGGAATCAGCAAATTTGCACGACAGAATACAAGAAAGTGAAATTTTCCTAAGGGTTCCGCAGTATCTCGAAGATAAGTACAGATGTCTCCATACCGATCCGCAAGACTCTACTAAACCTGCTCATGACTCGTGAGACCTATATAACCTTGGCTTTGATACTTACTTATCACGACCCAAAAATATCACCCGTCGTGATGACGCCTATCTCAATACTAGGCAAGCCGTCAATCTCAATAAACCACCATATCGTTTAAGTTTGAAGACATAATATCAAAATTTAGCGGAAGAAAAACTCACAAATACATATCTAAACACTCTTAAAATCGGCATCACTGAGTACATAAGCATCTAATATAAATACAAGTCTAGAAAATACGGTCCATAATAGTCTGAGACCAAATGCACTAAATAAGGAGATAGGGAAGGAGAGGCAAGGTCTGCGAAACACATCAGCTACCTCTGAATCTCCGAAAAATCAATTGTGCGAAAGAAATCAACACTCGCTATGGCCGGGAACACCTGAATCTGCACACGAAGTGCAGGGTGTAGTATGAGTACAACCAACTCAGTAAGTAACAATAATAAATAAGGAACTAAAGTTAGTGACGAGCTACACAGTTATAGTTCACTTTCAGTAATTCCAGCAAGAATAGACATGCTTTCAAATCCAGCAGTTTAAGTCAAAACAATTTTATACAGTTTAAGTTCATGTAATCCGGATATAAAAATCTTTTAGAGAATTTCACAACAATGACAGATAGCAACTAAGTGCAACAACAAATAAAAAGCAAGTATAGCCTCCCCGGAAAACGGCCACTCAACTCGTCACAACAGCTCAACCACTCAGCTCTCAGCCCTCAACACTCACACTCAATGGGTACCCGCACTCACTGGGGGTGTACAGACTCCGGAGGGGCTCCTACAGCCCTAGCGCTATAATCCGCACGGATAACTCACGTACTATAATATCCCGCACGGATAACTCGCGTGCTATAATATCCATACCTCACCGACAAGCCCTCGGCCTTACTCAGTCATCAACATTTCTAGTCTCTCGGGCTCTCGGAAATCACAAAGATCAGCCCAAACAAAAATAACATAGTGTATCAACAAAAATCAAGAAAAACTGAGATATGATACGCAAGTAAAATCACGACTGAGTACAAGACAACAATTAGCAAATAATTCAACAAGTATGCGACCTCTGCGGGTCCCAACAGTACTATCACATAGCCTAAGCATGATTTACAGTCAAATTTCTTTAACACATAGAGAGCATATAATTAACAACAAGTTATTCAACTTTACAGTTTTACGGGACGGACCAAGTCACAATTCCCTCGGTGCACGCCCGCACGCCCGTCACCTAGCATGTGCGTCACCTCCAAAATAATCACATGACACAAAATCCGGGGTTTCATACCCTGAGGACCAGATTTAAAACTGTTACTTACATCAATATGTAAAATTCTTTATTTTGCAATCTCTTTCCTCATGAATTGGCCTCCAAACGCCTTGAATCTAGCCACAACTAATTCGATTCAGTCAATAAAATTTATTGGAATTAATTCCATGAGAAAATACTAATTTTCCAACAAAATTCGAAATTTAGCTCAAAAATCGCACGTCTCGGAACCTGACAAAAGTTACAAAATCCGAAAGCTCATTCAACCACAATTTTAACAATACCAATTTTATCAAAATCCGATCTCAACTCGACCCTCAAATCTTCTATTTAAACTAAGAGGGTTTTCTAAATTTTGCAACTTGATCACCCAATAAATGATAAAAATAACCATGAATTCGGGTAATTTAACCAATATTGAGTTAAGAGCACTTAACCTATTGTTTCCTCTGAAAATCTTCCAAAAATCACCTCTTCCCGAGCTCCAATCCGTCAAAAATAGAAAATAGGACGAAGTCCCATTTTCAGAACTTAAACTCTTTGCCCAGTCATTTGCTCTACGCGGTCGGGAACAATCACACGCGATCGCGAAGAACAGTTTTTCGATGCCCAGGTTTAACCCTACGCAATCGCAAACAATCACACGCGATCGCGATGCACAAGATTCCAGCTCTACGCGATCGCATCCCTCTTCACGCGATCGCATAGAGCAAACGCGTGGCCTAACTTCCTCTCAAGTTTCTTCTACGCGATCACGACCTCTTCCACGCGTTCGCGTAGCACAGACTGGCCCAACCTACGGGATCGCGGTTGACCTCACACGATCGGGAAGAACAAAATCAACACTGCCCGCGAAGAAGGTCTGAAACACTAGCAAACAACAGCTACCAACAGTGCCAAAATGAAGGAAAATAATCGGAATACCATCCAAAACACGTCTGAGCCCCTCGGGACCCCAGCCAAATGTACCAACAAGTCCTAAAATATCATACGAACTTAGTCGAGTCTTCAATTCATATCCAACAACAATAAAAGCACGAATCACACATAGATTCAAGCCTAATGAACTTTGAAACTTTCAATTTTTACCAACGACGCCGGAACCTATCAAATCACGTCCGATTGACCTCAAATTTTGCACACAAGTCATAAATGACAAAACGGAGGTATTTTAATTTTTAGAATCGGATTCCGACCACGATATCAAAAAGTTAACCTCCGATCAAACTTTTCGAGAAATTCAATTTTCGCCATTTCAAGCCTAATTCCTCTACCGACCTCCAAATAATTTTCCGGACGTGCTCCTAAGTCCAAAATCACCATACGGAGCTATTGAAATCATCAGAATTAAATTTCGAGGTCGTTTATGCATAAATAAATATCCGATCAATTTTTCCTATGAGACTAAGTGTCTCGTTTCACTTCGAATTCCTTCCAGACTCGAACCAACTAACCCGGTAAGTCATAAAATAACTGTAAAGTATAAACTGAACAGTAAATAGGGGAACGAGGTTATAATACTCAAAACGACCGGTCGGGTCGTTACAAAATCTCACATTTTTCTTAATGTCCAAGTAACAACTTAGATCGGTATTTTATCTTGTTTACCATTTGGAATAAGTCAATCAATGTAATCATTATTAACCGGTCCGGAACTTTTAACATTTCTAAAAGAAGAAGAAGGCGTCTCTTGTTCTTTTTCTTTTAAATAATTATAATTAAAATATGTATATAGGCGTATATAAAGTTCGATATTTAATACTTTATTGACATTTTAGTAACTTTTTCTTAAAACTATATACTATGTATCTATGCAAAATTCGATTAAACCCGTAGCGAATATGCTATATCTAGATTATAATTCATTTCACTCTACGAATTGGTCGGCTCAACTCTTGATAACCACAAGAAGGAAGTAATTATGAAAGAAAAAGAATATTGGTTCAATAGTTTCAACTATTTAGAAGAAACATAAGTATAAAGATATTAACTCGTAAACCGAAGAAAGATTCAATGGGTACTTTTTTTAATCTCAAGCAATCTTTTCAGCATTTGCCGTCCTATTTGTAATTATTATTTGTAATTATTATCTCGGGTTGAACGAGTATTTCAAGTTATTTGAAAAGTTGCAATTTCAACATAATATTTTCTAACTCGTCACAGAAAATATTTTGTAGCATGATTGTAATGGTAATATTTCACATTGTTGCTCGAGACTTCTAGTAGTAAACTTTACTTTGGTCAGCCTCTTAACTGTTCCACGGCTTAGTTTTTCCAGGGCCTTCAATCTGTAATGAGAATTGATTTACTATTACAAGCAACTGCCTCAGGGTTTAATTTTTATGGGCTAACAGGGTATATTTTTTGACATCACCAAGTTTAGTTGATTTACAAGAGTATGTATTTGTTCGTTGTACGATTGATTTGTTAATCTGTTATAACCGATTAAACTGTATGAATAGTGTGAAAATTTTGTATACCGATTGCTTGGCAATAGACTTTTGGGTCATATTTAAGCTACTTGAGAAGTGTAAATTCGGTATATTGGGCTGACCTAGAGAGGGAGAAGTTTCAAGGGAATCTCACGTGAATGTCCAAAAAAAAAAAAGACTCTATTTACCAAAAAATGGTCATTTTAGTCATGTTATCAAAAATAGTCAAAACAGTTTATTAATGATATACAACATTCAAAAAATATAGGCAATTTTTTTTCAATAGGTATTGTTGCGATTCATTGAAAACATATATGAGGCACTATATAAATTTTGACGAAGTTGAAGGTGAGTTAGACTAGTTTGGAGTCAAAATTCATTACCAATAAAATACAATATTAAAAGATAATTGGCAAAAAAGAACTTTTTTAGTGGGTATGGTTGAAATTCGTTGAAATATATAGATGATGCAATATACAAAATTTGAGCAAGATTAGAGGTGATTTGGATTGGTTTGGTATCAAAATTTGTAGTTCAGATCGAGTTTAAATATTCTTCTGCGACACATGTATCAAACTTGTATCACGCATGTATCTGGCATATAGGTATACATGGATATACATGTGATACATATAATATACACATATAATACATATGTGATACACAAATGATACACGTATCATCTTTTTTCGTGCTCATCTTCTACTTCGGTTTTTCAATTCAAGCCACCTCAAAACTCCACCAAGTCATCCCAAAAACTGAGATTAGGGTCCGTTAGGCCATAAAAAATATTAGTAACTTTGTTTTTAATTTTTTTTACTTTCTTTCGAAATCTGTATTTGGCCATAAAAACTTCAAATTTCACTTGAAGTTGAATTTTGGAATTTTTTAAAAATTTTAAAAACTCCAATAAGTTATTTTTTAAAATTTTTATTTCAAATTACTCATAAAAATATTGGAATCGAAAATAACAAGGCGTCATGCGGAAGCTAATAATTTGCAAACCTTAATCACGATAATCAGACGACAAAGAAAACTATATTAAAAGAAGCAGATTATTCTAATATGGTTTGGCCAATTGGCCCTACATATGAAAAAACTAATATAAAAATATAAAATCCTAATGAGAGAATAACCTCCCCCAAACAATACTCTTTTAATGACTACATTGTGGATGCTATTGTGTTATGTGTGAAGGAGAGATTATCAATTTATAAAGGCCACAACATTTTCCTCCAAGAAAAGAATCCATCAAATATGAAAGAGAACTATATTTTCCTTAAAGGAAAAGTAAAATAATTATAGTTAATATTCTACTCTTCCTTCAAGTAAAAGAATAAATCCAAATAAGGTAAGAAAATCAGGACAAATTCCTAACAATTCTCCCATTTGGCCTAAATTTTCTTGACAATGTTTGATCCGCCTTCTTCATATATTCTTCATCGCTGCTGTCTTGCCATGGTTAAAAGTAGGTATGGGTTAAAAATCGGAGCCTCGTGCGTTGAAAGTGAGCACGTGTTAAAAGTATTAGAGCCCTCCGTTAAAAGTGAGCAGGGTTAAAAGTGGGGCCCTACGTTAAAAGTGAGTAGGGTTAAAAGTGGAATCCATGCAATAAAGGTGAGCATGAGTTAAAAGTATTGGAGCCCATATATGGGTTAAAAATAATTTTTATTTTTAAATATACAGCACCATGAGTTTTGAATGTATGGTTGAAATTTACCC
>AWOL01S0011354.1:30335-43801 GCA_000715115.1 Nicotiana otophora | reverse complement strand
CCCCCCACATGTAGTACTCTTGACATTATGTTTTTTATTATAAAAATCTTCATTATCTTCAAATTTACTATAGCTTGATCTGAACCCGCTTTGAACCTGTTTTCAATCTCACTTCACCCATTGCCTCTGATACCACTTGTTGTGATTGAAAATAATAAGGCGTCATGCGAAAGTTAATAATTTGCAAACCTTGATCACGATAATCAGACGACAACGACAACTATATTAAAAGAAGCATATTATTCTAATATAGTTTGGCCAATTGGCCTACATATAAAAAAAACTAATATAAAAATATAAAATCCTATTGAGAGTATAACCTCACCCAAAACAAGACTCTTTAATGACTACAATGTAGATGCTATTGTGTAAAAGAGGGATTCTCAATTTATATAGGCCACAGTATTTTTCTCCAAGAAAGGAATCCGTCAAATATGGAAGAGAACTATATTTTATTTTAAGAAAAAGTAAAACAATTATGGTTAATATTTTACTCTTCCTTCAAGTAAAAGAATAAATCCAAATAAGATAAGAAAATCACGACAAATTCCTAACAAAAAATTCAAAACAGCTTCAAATTGTATTTATGTCCAAACATAACTCTAATTTTCAAAGACCATTTTCACTTTATTTTTTTTCTTTTCCCGAATTTCACAATTCTTATATCCAAACGCTCACTCAAACTCCTTAAGATGTACTCAATCTATTCCAATAATATTGTCACGACCCAAAATCTCAATCTGTCGTGATGGCGCCTATCTCGATACTAGGCAAGCCGATAATCTCAATAAATCAAAACTTCTCTTTAAGGTTAAAAATATAATATTAAAATACAATACAAATACTCCCCAAAACCTGGTGTCACTGAGTACATGAGCATCTAATATGAATACAAGTCTGAAAAATATAGTCTGAGATCAAATACAGTAAACAAAGAGATAGAGAAGGAGAGACAAGGTCTGCGGAATATGACAGCTACCTCAAAATCTCCTGAAAATCAACCACGCGAAAGGATCAACACCCGCTATGTCCGGGAATACCTGGATCTGCACACGAAGTGCAGGGTGTAGTATGAGTACAACCAAACTCAGCAAGTAACAATAATAAATAAGGAACTGAAAATAGAAACGAGCTGCACAGTTATGATTCATTTCCAGTAATTCCAGCAAAGAATAGACATGCTATCAAATGTGGCAGTTTAATATCAAATCAATTTTTTTTATACAGTTCTTGTTTATGTAATCCGTATATCAAAATCTTTCAGAGATTTTACAACAATGACAGATAGCAACTAAGTGCAACAACAAATGGAAATCAAGGACAATCTCTTAGGACAACAATCACTCATGGGACTCCCATCCCTCATCACTCACGGGGCTCCCAGCCCTCATCACTCACGGGGCTCCCAGACCTCATCACTCACTCTCAATGGGTACCCGCGCTCACTGGGGGTGTACAGACTCCGGAGGGGATCCTACAGCCCAAGCGCTATAAACTGCACGGACAACTCACGTGCTGCACGGACAACTCACGTGCTGCACGGACAACTCACGTTCCATAATATAAATATCTAGATCCGCACGGCCAACTCACGTGCTGCACGACCAACTCACGTGCTATAGTATAATATAAGGATCCGCACGGCCAACTCACGTGCTGCACGGCCAACTCACATGCTATAGTATAATATAAGGATCTGCACGACCAACTCACGTGCTGTACGAACAACTCACGTGCTATAGTATCAATATCTCACAATCAGGCCCTCGGCCTCACTCAATCATAAATCTCTCCAGTCTCTCGGGCTCTTAATAATCATGAAATCAGCCCAAACAACAATGATATGATGTATCAATAATAATAACAGAGACTGGGATAAAATATGCAAGTAAAAGCTGAGACTGTGTACATATAGCATTTAGCAGGCAATTCAACAAGTACGCGACCTCAGTGGGTCCCAACAGTACTATCACATAGCCTAAGCATGATTTCTAACATGATTTACAGTCAAATTTTATCAACACATAGAGAGCATATGGCTAACAATAAATTATTCAACTTTACAGTTTCCCGGTACGGACCAAGTCACAATCCCTTCGGTGCACGCCCGCACGCCCGTCACCTAACATGTGCGTCACCTCCAAAATAATCACATGATACCAAAGTCCGGGGTTTCATACCCTCAGGACCAGATTTAAAACTATTACTTACCTCAAAGCATGAAATTCTTTACTATGCTACGCCTTTGTCTCGCAAATCGGCCTCCTAATCCCTCGAATCTATTCACAAATAACTAGTTTCAGTCAATAAAATTTATTGGAATTAATTCCATAAGAAAATGCTAATTTTCCATGAAAATCCGAATTTTAGCTCAAAAATTGCCTGTGGGGCCCACGTCTCGAAACTCGACAAAAGTTATAAAATCCGAAAGCCCATTCAACCACGAGTCTACTCATACCAATTTTATCAAATTCTGACCATAACTCGACCCTCAAATTTACAAATCTTATTTCCAAATTTCTAAGTTCCAATCTCCGATTTATACCTCAAAATCATGTAATCTAGTCGGATTATTGAATGATAATTTAATATTATGGAGTAGAAATGATCACAAGGGACTTACCTCAAGTTTTCCTTGAAAATATATCAAAAATCGCCTCTCCTCAAGCTCCAATTTGTCAAAAATGGCGAATGGGACGAAGTCCTTGTTTTTATAATTCTGCCAGACAACCTCGGTTCTGCCTCGATCTTGGCCTTCGATAGATGTCCTCGATCCTAGGCTTCGATCCTTGGCATCGATCCTAGCCCTCGATCCTGGGCCTCAATCCTGGGCCTCGATCCTAGGCCTCTATTGTGGCTTCGATCATGATCCTCGATCATGGCCCTCGACCATGGCCTTCGATCATGTCTTCGACCCTGCCTTCGACCGTGGCCCTCGACCCTGGGCTCGATCATGGCTTCAATCGTGGCCTCGACCTGGGCTCGATCTGGGCTTGATTCTGGCAGGTTCTGGGCTCGATTCTGAGAGATTTCTGGGCTGGAATCTGGCAGAAGAAATTTCTAACAGAAGGAAATTGCAGCAGTTGTTGTAGCTCAATTTTTGATCCGTTAACCATCTGAAACTCACCCGAGGCCCTCGGGCCCTCAACCAAATATACCAACAAGTCCTAAAACATCATACGAACTTAGTCGAATCCTCAAATCACCTCAAATAATGCTAAAACCATGAATTACGCCCCAATTCAAGCCTATTGAACTTTGAAATTTATAATTTCTACAAATAACGCCGAAACCTATCAAATCACGTCCGATTGACCTCAAATTTTGCACACAAGTCATAAATGACATAACATACCTATTAAAATTTTCAGAATCGGATTTCGACCCCGATATCAAAAAGTCAACCCCCCGATCAAACTTCCCAAAAATTCAACTTTAGGCATTTCAAGCCTAATTCCTCAACGGACCTCCAAAAATTTTTCCGGACACGCTCCTAAGTCCAAAATCACCATACGGAGCTATTGGAATCATCGAAATTCAAATCCGAGGTTGTTTAGGCATAGGTCCATATCCGGTCCACTTTTCTAACTTAAATTTTCAATTTTGAGACTAAGTGTCTCATTTCATTCTGAATTCCTTCCGGACCCGAACCAACTAAACCGATAAGTCATAAATCAATTGCAAGACATAAATTGAGCAGTAAATGGGGGAACGGGGTTATAATATTCAAAACGACCGGACGGGTCGTTATATTCTCCCCCTCTTAAACAAACGTTTGTCCTCGAACGAGTTTAGAATAATACCTGGAGTCTCAAATAAGTGTGGATATTTGTTCTGCATCTCCTGCTCAATCTCCCAAGTAGCTTCTCCGACTGGCTGGCCTCTCCACTACACCTTCACTGATGCTATGTTCTTTGACCTCAGCTTTCGAACCTTCCGGTCTAAAATAGCCACCGGCTCCACATCATAAGTCAAATTACTGTCCAGTTGTACTGTACTAAAATCCATAATATGAGACAGATCCCCGACATACTTTCGTAGCATAGAACATGGAACACTGGATGAACACCTGATAGACTACGTGGCAAAGCAAGTTCATAAGCCACCTCCCCAATTTTCTTAAGTATCTCAAAAGGACCAATATACCGAGGGCTCAACTTACCCTTTTTCCCGAACCTCAACACACCCTTCATGGGTGAAATCTTGAGCAGAACCTTCTCCCCAACCATGTGAACAACATCACGAACCTTCCTATCGGCATAACTCTTCTATCTATATTGTGCCGTGCGAAGCCGTTCCTGAATTACTTTGACCTTCTCTAAAGCATCCTGAACCAAGTCAGTACCCAATAGTCTAACCTCACCAAGCTCAAACCAACCCACCGGAGACCGACACCGTCTCCCATATAAAACTTCATACGGATCCATCTGAATGCTTGACTGGTAGCTATTATTATAAGCAAACTCTGCGAGTGGCAGAAATTGATCCCAAGAACCTGCAAAATCAATGACACAAGCGCGTAGCATATCCTCCAATATATGAATAGTGCTCTCGGACTGTCCGTCCATCTGAGGGTGAAATGTTGTACTCAACTGAATCTGTGTGCCCAATTCTTGCTGCACTGCCCTCCAAAACTGTNGAGCATGGATACATGGAACACTGGATGAACACCTGATAGACTAGGTGGCAAAGCAAGTTCATAAGCCACCTCCCCAATTTTCTTAAGTATCTCAAAAGGACCAATATACCGAGGGCTCAACTTACCCTTTTTCCCGAACCTCAACACACCCTTCATGGGTGAAATCTTGAGCAGAACCTTCTCCCCAACCATGTGAACAACATCACGAACCTTCCTATCGGCATAACTCTTCTATCTATATTGTGCCGTGCGAAGCCGTTCCTGAATTACTTTGACCTTCTCTAAAGCATCCTGAACCAAGTCAGTACCCAATAGTCTAACCTCACCAAGCTCAAACCAACCCACCGGAGACCGACACCGTCTCCCATATAAAACTTCATACGGATCCATCTGAATGCTTGACTGGTAGCTATTATTATAAGCAAACTCTGCGAGTGGCAGAAATTGATCCCAAGAACCTGCAAAATCAATGACACAAGCGCGTAGCATATCCTCCAATATATGAATAGTGCTCTCGGACTGTCCGTCCATCTGAGGGTGAAATGTTGTACTCAACTGAATCTGTGTGCCCAATTCTTGCTGCACTGCCCTCCAAAACTGTGTACCCCGATCTGAAATAATGGACACCAGCACACCGTGTAGGCGAATAATCTCGCGAATATAAATCCTAGCCAATCGCTCCGAAGAATAATTAGTATCGACTGGAATAAAATGTGCATATTTGGTCAACCAATCTACTATTACCCAAACAGCATCAAACTTTCTCAAAGTCCGTGAGAGTCCAACTACGAAGTCTATGGTAATACGCTCCCACTTCCACTCCGGAATTTCAAGTCTCTGTAGCAATCCGTTCGGTCTCTGGTTCTCGTACTTTACCTGTTGACAATTTAAACATCGAGATACAAATCCAACTATATCTTTCTTCATCCGCCTCCACCAATAGTGTTGCCTCAAATCCTGATACATCTTTGCGGTGCTTGGATGAATAGAATACCATGAACTATGAGCTTCCTGAAGAATCAGCTCACGCGAACTACCTACATTAGGCACACATAGCCTTCCCTGCATTCGTAATACACCGTCATCTCCAATAGTGACTTCCTTGGCATCACCGTGCTGAACCGTGTCCTTAAGAACAAGCAGATGTGGATCATCATACTGGCGCTCTCTGATGCAATCATATAAAGAAGACCGAGAAACCACACAGGCCAAAACTCGATTCGGCTCGAAAATATCCAATCTAACAAACTGATTAGCCAAGGACCGAACCTCCAAGGCTAAAGGCCTCTCTTCTACCGGTAAGTATGCTAAGTTGCCCAAACTCTTTACATTACGACTCAAGGCATCAGCCACCATATTGGCCTTTCCGGGATGATAGAGAATGGTGATATCATAATCCTTAAGCAACTCCAACCACCTTCGCTGCCGCAAGTTAAGATCCTTCTGTTTAAACAAATGTTGTAGACTCCGATGATCGGTATATACCTCACACTGGACATCGTACAAGTAATGCCGCCAAATTTTCAAGGCATGAACAATAGCTGCTAACTCAAGATCGTGGACTGGATAACTCTTCTCATGTACCTTTAACTATCTGGATGCATAGGCAATCACCCTACCGTCTTGCATAAGTACTGCACCGAGACAAATCCACGACGCGTCACAATACACAGTATAAGACTCTGAACCTTTAGGCAACACCAATACTGAGGCTATAGTCAAAGTTGTCTTTAGTTTCTGAAAGCTCTCTTCACATTCATTCGACCACCTGAACGGAGCATCTTTCTAGGTCAATTTAGTCTTAGGCGATGCAATAGACGAGAAACCCTCCACGAAACGACGATAATAACCGGCCAAGCAGAGAAAACTCTGAATCTCAGTAACTGAGGATGGTCTGGGCAAATTCTGAATTGCCTCTATTTTCTTCGGATCTACCTTAATTCCTTCACTGGACACTATATGTCCCAAGAATGCCACCGAACTAAGCCAGAACTCACACTTACAAAATGTGGCATAAAGTTTCTCCTCTCTCAGCCTCTGTAATACAATACCCAAGTGTTGTGCATGCTCCTCCTGGCTATGTGAGTACACCAGAATATCATCAATGAATACCAGGACAAATAAATCAAGATATTACTGAAATACACTATTCATCAAATGCATAAATGCTGTTGGGGCATTGGTTAGCCCAAATGACATCACAAAAAATTCATAGTGGCCATAAAAAGTCCTGAATGCCGTCTATAGAATATCCAAATACCGAATTTTTAATTGGTGATACCCAGACCTCAAATCAATGTTGGAGAAGACCCTCGCTCCCTGAAGCTGGTCAAATAAATCATCAATACGAGGCAATAGATATTTATTCTTCATTGTAACTTTGTTCAACTGCCTATAATCAATGCACATCCGCATAGTACCATCTTTATTTTTCACAAACAGAACTGGTTCACCCCAAGGCGACACACTAGGCCTAATAAACCCTTTTTCAAGGAGTTCTTGAAGTTGCTCTTTCAATTCTTTTAACTCAACTGGTGCCATATGATACGGAGGAATAGAAATGGGTTGAGGTCCCTGTACCAAGTCAATACCGAAATCAATATCCCTGTCGGGTGGCATACCCGGCAGGTCTATAGAAAATACATCCGAAAAGTCTCGCACAACCGGTACTGAATCAATAATAGGAGTATCTGCATCAACATCCCTCACAAAGGCCAACTATGACAAGCATCCCTTTCCCACCATACGTTGGGCCTTCAAATAAGAAATTACCCTGCTAGGAACAAGATCTAGAGAACCTTTCCATTCAACCTTTGGCAACCCCGACATTGTCAACATCACGATTTTTGCATGACAGTCCACAATAGCATGACATGGAGATAACCAATCCATACCCAGGATTATATCGAAATCAACCATACCGAGTAATATGAGATCAATTCTAGTCTCCAGTTCCCCCAATAGTTACTACACATGACCGATACATATGATCCACAGTAATAATATCGCCCACCGGTATAGATACACAAACAGGTGAAACTAAGGACTCACAAGGCATATCCAGATAATGAGCAAAATACGATGAAACTGATGAATAAGTGGAACCATGGTCAAATAATATAGAAGCCTCCCTATGGCACACTGAAAAAATACATGTGATCACTGCGTCGGAGGCAACAACATCTGGCCTGGCAGGAAAAGCATAGAATTGAGTCTGCCCGCCACCTGATCGGCCTCCCTCTCTTGGGCGACCCCTAGCTGCCTGATCCCACCCGATATGGCAAGGCGGGTAGTGTAACTGCTGGTGCTTGTGCCGTCGGTTGAGAACTCTGTTGTGAGGCCCCACTCAACAGCCTAGGACACTGTCTCTTGAAATGACAAAATTCTCCGCACTCGAAACAACCCCTCCTCTGATGGAACTGCTGCTCCTGATAACCCGAGGAATGACCTGCAGAAGCATGTGCGGATGAGGCATGATGAGAACTCTGCGCTGGTAGTACACTGAATGAAGACTGGCCTGAGTGAGCACTGTAAGAGCCATGGCTAGCTGATGTACCACCATGAGCTGGACGACCCGTCTGAGCGTGTCTGTAAGAACGACCCCTACCTCGGTGAAACTGACCCCCTAAAGGAACACCGTTATAATCACCCGAACCACGAGGCCTCTTAGCCTCTCTCTCTTCTTGTTCCTGGATATGAACCATCTCTATCTGCCGAGCAATGTCCACTACCTCATAAAAAGTAGCATCAGATACTCTCTCCCTAGTCATAAGTAACCGCAGCTGATATGTGAGGCCATCAATGAATCTACTAATCCTCTCCCTATCAGTGGGAACCAACCAGATTGTGTGACGAGCCAACTCAGAAAAGCTCATCTCGTATCGCGTCACGGACATATCACCAGGCGAAGCTACTCAAACTGTCTGCACAACTCTTCTCTACGGGACTGAGGTACAAACTTCTCCAAAAAACCCACGGAGAACTGATGCTAAGTAAGGGGTGTTGTGCCAACAGGCCTACGCCTCTCGTAAGTCTCCCACCATCTGAGTGCAGCCCCAGAAAACTGAAAAGTAGTGAATGAGACCCCACTGGTCTCCAGAATACCTACTGTCCGAAGCATCCGTTGGCACCTATCCAGAAAATCTTGAGCATCCTCTGACTCAGTACTGCTAAATGGTGGAGGTCGAAGCCTCTCAAATCTCTCAAGTCTCCTCTGCTCATCATCTGCCATAACAGGAACTACCGGGGCCTGAGCAGTTGTAACCGGCTGGGCTGGTAGTGCTCCCGGTATCTGAAGTCCCTGTACTACCTGGTCTGGAGTATGGGAAACAGGGGTATGAGTACCTCTCTCAGCCTGAGAAGTGGCAGGTGCGGCCTGAGCCAAAACCACCTGAGAAAGACCAGTGCAGGCTGCCAATATCTGGGCCAAAGTCTTCTGAATGCCCGCAATCTGAATGGGCACAGCTGGTGCCTGAGCTGATCTTGTCGGCTCAACTATATCTGGAATCTTCTCCTGAGCTGGAATAACTAGTGGTACTACAGGTGCTGTTCCAACTATGGTACGAGCTACACCTCGACCTCTACCTCAGCCCTAGCCTCTACCACGGCCCCGGCCTCTCGCGGCCCTAACTGGTGGCACTGGTGGCTGGCCATCCGATTCGGTAGTATGTGTCCTCACCATCTATGAGAGAATAGAATAGCAGAAATTTAGTTTCCAGAATCAATAAATTCGCACGACAGAATACAAGAAAGTAAAATTTTCCTAAGGGTTCTGCAGCCTCTCGAAGATAAGTACAGATGTCTCCGTACCGATCAGCAAAACTCTACAAACTTGCTCATGACTCGTGAGACCTATGTAACATAGGCTCTGATACCAACTTGTCATGACCCAAAATCCCAATCTATTATGATGGCACCTATCTCGATACTAGGCAAGTCGATAATCTCAATAAATCAAAACTTCTCTTTAAGGTTGAAAATATAATACTTAAATACAATACAACCACTCCCCAAAATCTGGTTTCACTGAGTACATGAGTATCTAATATGAATATAAGTTTGGAAAATATAGTATGAGACCAAATACAGTAAACAAAGAGATAGAGAAGGAGAGACAAGGTCTGCGAAACACAGCAGCTACCTCAAAATCTCCTGAAAATCAACCGCGCGAAAGGCTCAATACCCACTATGTCCAGGAACACCTGGATCTGCACACGAAGTGCAGGGTGTAGTATGAGTAAAACCAACTCAGCAAGTAACAATAATAAATAAGGAACTGAAGATAGAAAAGAGCTGCACAGTTATGATTCATTTCCAGTAATTCCAGCAAAGAATAGACATGCTATCAAATGTGGCAGTTTAATGTCAAATCAATTTTTTTATACAGTTCTTGTTTATGTAATCCGTATATAAAACTTTTTCAGAGATTTCACAACAATGACAGATAGCAACTAAATGCAACAACAAATGAAAATCATGTACAACCTCTTAGGACAACAATCACTCACGGGTCTCCCAGCCCTCATCACTCCCTAGGCTCCCAGCCCTCATCACTCCCTAGGCTCCCAGCCCTCATCACTCACTCTCAATGGGTACCCGCGCTCAATAGGGGTGTACAGGCTCCGGAGGGGCTCCTACAGCCCAAGCGCTATAAACTGCACGGACAACTCACGTGCTGCACGGACAACTCACGTGCCATAATATAAATATCTGAATCCGCACGACCAACTCACGTGTTGCACGGCCAATTCACGTGCTGCACGACCAACTCACGTGCTATAGTATAATATAAGGATCTGCACGGTCAATTCATGTGTTGCACGGACAACTCACGTGCTATAGTATCAATATCTCACAATCAGGCCTTCGGCCTCACTCAGTCATAAATCTCTCCAGTCTCTCGGGCTCTTAATAATCATGAAATCAGCCCAAACAACAATGATATGATGTATCAATAATAATAACAGAGACTGGGATAAAATATGCAAGTAAAAGCTGAGACTGAGTACATATAGCATTTAGCAGGCAATTCAATAAGTACGCGACCTCTGTGGGTCTCAACAGTACTATCACATAGCCTAGCATGATTTTTAACATGATTTACAGTCAAATTTTATCAACACATAGAGAGCATATGGCTAACAATAAATTATTCAACTTTACAGTTTCTCGGAACGGACCAAGTCACAATCCCTTCGGTGTACGCCCACACGCTCGTCACCTAGCATGTGCGTCACCTCCAAAATAATCAGATGATACCAAAGTCTGGGGTTTCATACCCTTAGGACCAGATTAAAAAATGTTACTTACCTCAAAGCGTGAAATTCTTTACTCTGCTATGCCTTTGCCTCGCAAATCGGCCTCCGTATGCCTTGAATCTAGTCACAAATAATTCGTTTCAGTCAATAAAATTTATTGGAATTAATTCCATAAGAAAATGCTAATGTTTCATGAAAATCCGAAGTTTAGCTCAAAATTCGCTCGTGGGGCCCACGTCTCGAAACTCGATACAAATTATAAAATTCGAAAGCCCATTCAACCACGAGTCTACCCATACCAATTTTACCAAATTCTGACCATAACTTGACCCTCAAATCTAAAAATCTTATTTCCAAATTTTTAAGTTCCAATCTCTGATTTACACATCCAAATCGTGTAATCTAGTCGGATTATTCGATGATAATTCAATATTATGGGGTAGAAATTATCACAAGGGACTTACCTCAAGTTTTCCTTAAAAATATGTCAAAAATATCCTCTCCTCAAGACCTCGGTTCTGCCTCGATCTTGGCCTTCGATCTTGGCCTTCGATCTTGGCCTGCGATCGAGGTCCTCGATCCTAGGCCTCGATCCTGGGCCTCGATCGTGGCTTCGATCCTGATCCTCGATCATGACCCTCGACCCTGCCTTCGACCGTGGCCCTCGACACTGGGCTCGATCGTGGCCTCGACCCTGGGCTCGATTCTGGCAGGTTCTGGGCTCGATTCTGAGAGATTTCTGGGCTTTGAATCTGGCAGAAGAAATTTCCAACAGAAGAAAATTGCAGCAGCTGTTGTAGTTCAATTTTTGATCTGTTAACCATATGAAACTCACCCGAGGCCCTCGGGACCTCTACCAAATATACCAATAAGCCCTAAAACATCATACGAACTTAGTCGAATCCTCAAATCACCTCAAACAACGCTAAAACCATGAATTACGCCCCAATTCAAGCCTATTGAACTTTGAAATTTCTAATTTCTACAAATAACGCTGAAACCTACCAAATCACGTCCGATTGACCTCACATTTTGCATACAAGTCATAAATGACATAACATACTTATTAAAATTTTTAGAATCGGATTTCGACTCCGATATCAAAAAGTCAGCCCCCCGGTCAAACTTTCCAAAAATTCAACTTTCGGCATTTCAAGCCTAATTCCTCTACGGACCTCCAAAAAAATTTTCGGACACACTCCTAAGTCCAAAATTACCATACGGAGCTGTTGAAATCATCAAAATTCAAATCCGAGGTCGTTTATATATAGGTCTATATCCGGTCCACTTTTCTAACTTATTTCAATATATCCATACCAAGGATTTCTTTTGCAATATAACACTAATTATATTTCAATATATCCACATAGGAGTAAAACTATATCTCGCTAGAATATTGTTATACTTATGGTTCTAGCAAGATACATTAGTGTACCAATTGCACTAGACACAAAAATAAATCATGTATGCTATGATTGGTCTAATCTACATAAGGATTTGATGAAGCTTTTTCTAATAAGTTTCTTGGGAACCTTAATATCCTTCAGAACAATATAAATCCTTCAAGAATTTTTATTATACACATATCAAGTTTTTCATGTATTGCCAAATTAAAAATTGAAAACGATTTCATCCACCACAGAAGAACATATCTCCATATAAATAATGCCAAGATATTTACAAAAAATCTTGTGCCACAAGTCTTCTTTATGTCTATCGACTTAATTTTTCGTTTCACTTTTTGCACAAGAACATATTTGTAACCCCACTGACTTTGTACTTTCAGGTGTTGGGACTATTCGTCCAACTTCACATTTTTTAGGTGAAATCAATCTTGATTGCGTATTTTTTATTTTGGACAATCATTTATCTATCCATATTCCATGACAGATTTGAGCTCAAGATTCTCGTTAATATTAATAATATTGAGCACTACATTATATTAACAATATCGTCGATGATCATTTTATATCGGTTCCATCACCACTCAATAAATACATAACTTATCGATATCTCAATAGTTTCAGGTACCTGAGCCTCTCCCATGAGGTCTTATAAAGTGTTATGTCGTGGTGCTCTTATACAGCACCTGCTTCCTTAGTATGATCATCTTTATCATTTGCTCCTCTCCTTCTTCAAGGAGTTTTATCTTTGGAACTGATTAGTCTGTTACGCTTCATGCGTTCCATAGACTATGTTCATCATGGACTTTGTTCTATTTGGAGCATTAAAAACTGAAATATAACATTTAGCTTTGGGTAATCAAATGCACATCGCAATATTTTGCAAATGAATTATCACTTGAATTTCAAGTTCACATTTTCTTGTATGAGGATCTAGATGTATTCATAATAATTCATTCCACGCATCACTTTTTCAGCTGCCCATTTTCTCCCCCTAATATTGGGATCACCAACACATTTTTAAACCTTCTTTGGGAACCCATCTTTGTGCATTGTGGTGGCACAATTAAATCATATAGCACGTCCATATTTCTAGATGAAAATTATTTGGTTACTGAACTTGAACTAATTGTGATGCGGAGAATTTATAATAACTTGGCTAGATGC
>AWOL01S0011354.1:0-21802 GCA_000715115.1 Nicotiana otophora | reverse complement strand
CCCAGGGTAGGGGTAAGGTCTGCGTACACACTACCCTCCCCAGACCCCACTAGTGGGATTATACTGGGTTGTTGTTGTTGTTGTTGTATCTTAGAAGAGCAGCATATCAGTGGTGGTGTGCTTATGAGCTGAGTAGTCCAGATGAGGCAGCTTCACTTACATGGACTCAGTTCTCAGACATGTTTTTGAGAGAGTATGTCCCTCAGAGCCTTAGGGACTCATGGCACGTGAAGTTTAAGCAGCTGCGCCAGGGTGCTATGACTGTTCAGAGTATGCAGTTCGCTTCTGTGATTTGGCCCGACATGCACCGGCCTGGTTGCCACAGTTCGAGAGAGGGTTCGACAGTTTATTGAGGGATTCCACCCCAGCATCCGGATTAGTATGGCCAGGGAGTTGGAGATGGATATTTCTTATCAGCAGGTTGTGAGTATTGCCATGAGATTGGAGGGCATGCTTGCCCGAGACAAAGAGGATAGAGAGGCCAAGAGGTCTCGAGAGACTGGTTATTATTCTGGTGCTCATGCCTCAGCAGCTCGTCATGGTAAGTCGCCCCGTTCATTCAGCTCTTCCAGCCGCCAGTGGTGTTCCAGCCCCTTCTAGGCCCCAGGAGCTTTATTATACGACGCCAGTATCTAGTGTGCCTCCCGCACGGGGTGTTCCTAGCGGCTAGTCCAGAAGATCTGGCCTGAGACAACCATAGCAGCCACACCCTCCCATAGCTTGTTTTGAATATGGCGACACTCTCCATATGGTGAGGGATTGCCCCAAATTTTGGAGGGGTGCACCTCCATAGACTTTTCAGCCATAGCGTGCTCCACTGGGTCCTCAGGCTATGATTCCAGCATCAGCTGCCACCCCACCTGCTTAGCCAGCCCGAGGTGGAGGTCAGGGAGGTAGAGGTTGCCCTAGAAGGGGAGGCCAGGCCAGATATTATGCCCTTCCTGCTCGTACAGAGGCAGTTGCTTCTGATTCTATCATTATAAGTATTGTCCCAGTCTGTCATAGAGATGCGTCGGTATTATTTTACCCAGGCTCTACATATTCTTATATGTCCTCTTATTTTGCCCCGCATTTGGGCGTATCTTAGGATTCTTTGAGTTCCCCTATTTATGTGTCTACTCCTGTGGTAGATTCTCTTGTTGTGGACTGCGTGTATCGGTCGTGTTTGATTGCTATTAGTGGTTTTGAGACCAGTGCCGATTTATTATTGCTCAGCATGGTGGACTTTGATATTATTTTGGACATGGAATGGTTGTCCGCCCATTATGCTATTCTTGATTGTCACGCCAAAATCGTGACACTGGCTATGTCAGGATTACCGCGATTAGGTTGGAGAGGTACCTTAGAGTATACTCCCAGTAGAGTTATTTCATTTCTTAAAGCTCAACGAATGGTTGAGAAGGGGTGTGACGCTTATCTAGCTTATGTGCGAGATGTCAGTATTGATACCCCTACAGTTGAGTCAGTCTCAGTAGTGAGGGATTTTCCAGATGTGTTTCCAGCTGATCTTTCGGGCATGCCGCCCGAAAGAGATTTTGATTTTGGCATTGATTTGTTGTCGGGCACTCAGCCCATCTCTATTCCTCCATGTCGTATGGCTCCTCCTGAGTTAAAGGAGTGGAAGGAGCATTAAAGAAATTGCTTGATAAGGGCTTCATTCAGCCCAGTGTATCACCTTGGAGTGCTCCTGTCTTATTTGTGAAGAAGAAGTATGGTTTTATGTGGATGTGTATTGATTACCGCCAGTTGAACAAAGTCACAGTGAAGAACATATATCCTTTGCCTCGGATTGATGACTTATTTGATCAGTTACAAGGTTCCAGGGTGTTTTCCAAGATTGATTTACGTTCCGGCTATTATCAGTTGAAGATTCGGGAGCCAGATATCCCGAAGACTGCCTTCCGGACTCGGTAAGGTCACTACGAGTTCCTTGTGATGTCTTTTGGGCTGACCAATGCCCCAGTAGCTTTTATGCACTTGATGCACAGTGTTTTCTAACCTTATCTTGACTCATTCGTTATTGTGTTTATTTATGATATTCTGGTATACTCCCAGACTCGGGAAGATCATGAGCAGCACCTGAGGACTGTGCTTCAGACCTTGAGAGAAAAGAAGTTATATGCAAAATTTTCAAAGTGTGAGTTTTGGCTAGACTCAGTGGCATTCTTGGGTCATATAGTATCGAGTGATGGGATCCAGGTGGATCCTAAGAAGATTGAAGCAGTGCAGATTTGGCCCAGACCGTCCTCATCTACGGAGATTCGGAGTTTCCTTGGTTTGGCGGGGTATTACCATCGGTTTGTTGAGGGATTTTCATCTATTGCAGTGCCTATGACCAGGCTGACCCAGAAGGGTGCTCCGTTCAGGTGGACAGAGGAGTGTGAAGAGAGCTTTTAGAAACTCAAGACAGCTTTGACTATAGGCCCAGTATTGGTATTGCCTTCAGGTTCGGGGCCTTATACAGTTTATTGTGATGCGTCGCGAGTTGGCCTCGGCGCGGTGTTGATGCAGGACCGTAGGGTGATTGTCTACGCGTCCAGACAGCTGAAGGTACATGAAAAGAACTATCATATCCACGACCTTGAGCTAGAAGCTATTATTCATGCCTTGAAGATTCGGAGGTATTATTTATACGGTACTCCTTGTGAGATTTACACCGATCATCGGAGTTTGCAATATTTGTTCAAGCAAAAAGATCTTAACTTGCGTCAACGGAGGTAGTTGGAGCTACTTAAGGACTATGATATCACTATTTTGTACCATCCGGGGAAGGATAATGTGGTGGCCGATGCTTTGAGTCGACGGGCAGAGAGTTTGGGGAGTTTAGCATATCTACCAGCAGCAGAGAGGCCATTGGCGTTGGATGTTCAGGCCTTAGCCAGCCAGTTTGTGAGATTGGATATTTCTGAGACGAGTCGAGTATTGGCTTGTGCGGTCTCTCGGTCTTCTCTTTATGATCGTATCAAGGAGCATCAGTATGATGACCCCCATCTGCTTGTCCTTAAGGACACGGTCCAGCACAGTTATGCTAAGGACTCCGGAGTGGAAATGGGAGTGGATCACTATGGATTTCGTTGTTGGACTCCCACAGACTCAGCGGAAGTTTGATGCAGTTTGGGTGATTGTAGATAGGCTGACCAAATCAGCTCATTTAATTCCTGTGATGACTACCTATTCTTCCGAGCAGCTAGCTCAAATTTACATTTGTGAGATCGTCAGGCTTCATGGCGTACCGATATCTATTATCTCTGACTGTGGTACGCTGTTTACATCACGGTTCTGAAGAGCTGTACAACATGAGTTGGGTACTCAGGTTAAGTTGAGTACAACATTTCACCCTCAAATGGATGGACAGTCCAAGCGCACTATTCAAATACTGGAGGATATGCTCCGCGCTTGTGTGATAGATTTTGGGGGTGCTTGGGACCAAATTTTGCCACTTACAGAGTTTGCCTACAACAACAGTTATTAGTCCAGCATTCAGATGGCACCGTATCAGGCTTTGTATGGTAGGCGGTGTCGGTCCCCAGTGGAATAGTTTGAGCGGGGCGAGGCTAGATTATTGGGTACGAACTTGGTTCAGGATACCTTGGAGAAGGCTAAGGTGATTCAGGATTGACTTCGCACAGCCCGGTCTAGACAGAAGATTTATGCGGATCGAAAGGTTCGCGATGTTGCATTCATGATTGGAGAGTGGGTCTTGCTCCGAGTTTCACCTATGAAGGGCGTTATGAGGTTTGGAAAGATGGGCAAGTTGAGCCAAGGTTTATTGGTCCCTTTGAGGTGTTGCGGCGAGTTGGAGAAGTTGCTTACGAGCTTGCCTTACCTCCCAGCTTAGCAGGAGTTCATTCGGTATTCCATTTTTCTATGCTCCAGAAGTATCACAGTGATCCGGCTCATGTATTGGATTTCAGCTCAGTCCAATTAGACAAGGATCTATCTTATGTTGAGGAGCCAGTGTCTAGTTTAGACAGGCAGGTCAGAAAGCTAAGGTCAAAGAACATTGCTTCTGTGAAGGTTCAATGGAGGGGACAGCCGGTCGAGGAGGCGACTTGGGAGACCAAGTAGGATATGCGTAGCCTTAATACTCATCTTTTCACCACTTCAGGTATGTCTCTATGATCGTTCGAGGACGAATTATTGTTTTAAGAGGGGGGGGATGTAACGACCCGGCCGGTCGTTTTGAGAGTAATAGCCTCGATTCCCTATTTACTGTTTCTCCCGTATCTTTTTCTGCTTGTGTGACTTGCCGGGAGGTTTTGTTTTTAGTTTTGGAGTGTTTTGGGACACTTAGTCCCTAAAACGGAAGCTTAAGTCTTAGGATTTTGATCGTAGTCAGAACTGTGTAAAGGAGACTTCGGAATAGAGTTTCGTTGGTTTTGTTAGATCTATTGGGTGATTTTGGACTTAGGGGTGTGTCCGGATTATGTTTTGGAGGTCTGTAGCTCATTTAGTCTTTAAATGGCGAAAGTTAAATTTTTGGAGATTTTGACCGGTAGTGTACTTTTGATACCGGGGTCGGATTCTGATTCCGAAAGTTGGAGTAGGTCTATAATGTTGAGTACTACTTGCGTGCAAAATTTGGGGTCAATCGGACATGATTTGTTAGGTTTCGACATCGGTTGTAGAAGTTTAAAGTTTCAAGTTCATTAAGTTTGAATCGGAGGGTGATTCGTAATTTTAGCGTTGTTTAATGTGATTTTAGGACTCGGCTAAGTTTGTATGGTGTTTTAGGACTTGTTGGTATGTTTGATTGAGGTCCCGGGGGCCTCGGGTGTGTTTCAGATGCCTAACGGATTGAATTTGGACTTAGGCTAGTTGCTGAAGATTTTCTAGTTTCTGGTGTTTTCGCACCTGCAGAGGGGAGACCGCAGGTGCGTGATCGCATGTGCGAAGGAGGAGCCGCAGATGCGACCAAGAAGGAGCTGGGCAAGAACTGCAGGTGCGATGCATTTCCGCACATGCGATAGTCGCAGATGCGATCGCATAGCCGCAGGAGCGAAACCTGGGATTCTAAGTGGAATGCGCACCTGCGATGGCATTTTCGTAGGTGCGGCGTCGCAGATGCGACAGAGAGTCCGCAGGTGCGAGATTTCTGGACAGAACACTTAAATGCAAAGGTTCACGATTTTTGCTCATTTTCAACATTTTGAACTCGGGTTTGGCGATTTCTTGGGAGCATTTTGAGGAGTTTCTTGAGGTAAGTCCCTTGTGCTTATTTTCTATCAATAATCTTGCTTCCCGGTTTACTTTTCCACCTAGGTGAGTGTGTATTTAAGGTGGAAATTGGGAGTTGGAGGCTAGGGATTTGAAAAGTTTGATTTGGGGTTTTGAGTAGTCATTTGAGGTCGGATTTTGATAAATTTAATATGGTTGGACTCGTGAGTGAATGGGCTTTCAGATTTTGTAATTTTTGCCCGATTCCGAGATGTGGGCCCGGGTCGACTTTTTAGGGCGAATTTTGAAATTTTTGTTAAAATATTGATTTCATTAATTAGATGAGTCTATTATGGTTGTATTTATGATATGTAATTGCTTTTGGCTAGATTTGGGCCATTCAGAGCCGGATATTCGTGGGAAAGGCATTGTGACCGATTGATTGAGCTTGGTTCGAGGTAAGTGGCTTGCATAACCTTGTGTGGGGAAAATCCCCTTAGGATTTGGTACTGTTTTGATATATGAGCGTCGTGTACGTGAGGTGACGAGTACGTACACGGGCTAATTGTTGTAAAAACCCGATTTTTGCTAAGTAATAACATGTTTCCTTCTTATTTAAGTTACATCAGCATGTGTAGTATCCTGCTAGCTTAGAATAGCATATCTACTTGCCTTAATTGCTTATCTGAACTCCGTGCAGCATGTTTAGTGAAATTCCTGCTTTTCCTTGACTTGTACTTTGTCTAAATTGTAGGATTTCGTGTTGTAGCCTTTTATTCTATTGTTTGAGCTACATATATACTTTTGGGACTACGGAATGGTATTCCGGGAGATACCCTTGTACTGTATATTTACTTTGGGACTACGGAACGGTATTTCGGGAGATCCTCCCTGTACTGCATATTTACTTTGGGACTACGGAACGGTATTTCGGGAGATCCTCCCTGTACTGCATATTTACTTTGGGACTACGGAACGGTATTCTGGGAGATCTCCCTGTACTGCATATTTACTTTGGGACTACAGAATGGTATTCCGGGAGATACCCTTGTACTGTATATTTACTTTGGGACTACAGAATGGTATTCCGGGATATCCCCTTGTACTATACATTTACGTTTGGGACTATGAGACGGTATCTCGGGAGATTCCCTGTTATTATCTCTATCTACTGAGCTGTTGTCCTCTATGATTTCATTCCTGTTAAATTTCAGTCTTAATTTTACTGCGGTATTTCATTCTACCTTATTTTTATTTTATATATATATATATATATATACCAGTAGGGCCCTGTCATGACCTCATCACTACCCGACCGAGGTTAGACTTGGCACTTACTGGTTACCGATTATGGTGTACTCATGCTACTCTCTGCACATGTTTTTCTTGTGCAGATCCAGGTGCTCCTTATCAGCCGCACTATTAGTGAGCCGGGATAGCTTTGGAGACTTTAAGGTATATCTGCCGCGTCCGCAGACCTCGGAGTCCCCTTCTACTCTTTCCCATGTCCATTATCTTCTATATTTTTCCTTTGTTAGACTCTGATGTATAGAGATACTAGACTTTCCTTCTATAGTTTGTGATTCACGATGTTCTGGGTTTTGGGATTTCTGTGTATTTTGAATAGTTGTTTATTGTACATGACAAGCGGCATGGTACCCAGTTATGTTGTTACTGCTACAGTTAGTTGTTAAATTTATGTTTTTATTTCATTATTCCGCAAATGTTAGGCTTACCTAGTCGTAGAAACTAGGTGCCGTCACGACGTCATACGGAGGGGAAATTGGGTCGTGACAAGTTGGTATTAGATCTCTAGGTTCGTAGGTGTCGTGAGTCACAAGCCAGTTTATTAGAGTCTCGCGGATCGGTACGAAGATGTCCATACTTATCTTCGGGAGGCTATGAAACTGTTAGGAAAAATTTCACTACTTTGATTCCCTATCGTGCGAAAAATTGTTGACTTCAAAAAAAAAATTCTAAACTTCTGTATTTTATTCTCTCACATATGGTGAGGACACGTACATGCGGATCTGATGACCAGGTACCCGCACCCCCTGCTAGAGCCGCGAGAGGCCGGGGCTGGGGTAGAGGCCGAGGACGTCCACGTCGTGCAACCAGGACACCCGCACGAGCTGTTGCACAGTCCTAAATACCCTGTAACCTCCTGCTTATAAGTGCGGTGCACAACACACCCATAAACAAGACTCTACTAGACACGGCTTGTAGACTCCCTAGGACAGAACGACTCCGATACCACTTTTGTCACGACCCAAACTGCAGGGCTGCGACGCGCACCTTGTGCCTTACACAATCGAATACCAACGTAACATATCTTTCTTATCATACCGTCATAGGTAAGTGGGCCAGAAGGGTCGTCATGAGATAACGGGAATAAAATATAAGGGAATACTAGACATAGGATGACCCAACATGATATAAAAACTTATATATGTGACATATGGGGCTATAAGGCTGACCTGATCATTTGTACACTCATAACATAGGCCGACAAGGCCATACAAGTATCCATATATATGACATCTGTCTACAAGACTCTAAGAGTACATAAACATCATAAAGGTCGGGACATGGCTGTAACACCCCAAAGTTTTACTAATATTTGCATTTTTGATTGAGCATCTTTATAATGAGGAAATAGTTTTACTTCGCACTTCCTAAACATGAAATTTACAATACATGAAAATTGCTTACTCTAGGTTATGCTAATACTGACAAAGAAGTTCCATGGTGTTGCTATGCGTAACACTTAATATTATTTTGATGAATTGTTGTTAAATACATTATAATTAAGTTTTTGGACTGTCACTCTTTTGTATTTATCTAAGGATATTTAGTAGTTGGGCAGCCATTTTTATTTCATATTTATCCAAAATTCGTAAAGACAACTTTGATTGACTTAGTCTTCCATAAACTCCCTATTTTCATTCTTTCAAGAAAAAGAAAAACGCCCCTACCCTCTCTCCCTCTAATCACCTGAAAACTTCATGGAAACCACCATAAAGTTTCACTAAACCAACCAGCAAAATTCATTCTTGGTGAAGCTCACGTTGCTCCTCTCTTTTGTGGTAAGTTACTAAACTCGTTTTTACACTAGATAGCTATTAGTGTTTTCTTCATATCTTGTTGTATAGAGCCCTGTTTTAAGTGATCTAGGACTTTATGGAAATTTATTTCATATATATATAACTCTTATGAAGGAATCCAAATCTGGTTTGTCTTTTATTTACCCGAATATAGGTAATGAAGTACAGGGCAGGTGCTGCCCAGATTTTCTGTTTTACAAACCCTCCATGTACTACTGTTAGTAAGTTTAGCATAACTTTTTGTACAAAATTGATATGGGGGTGATTCAAGATGTTCTGCAACTCTAATACATATACTGTAAAGAAGACCACATAGTCTAGTTTATTCTTTTTCATCTTCAAATCTGAGTCACAACACGAGACAGTGATACTGTCCAGAATTTCTGTTTCAAACATTTTAGGTAATTTTTACCAATATCATGTTTAGTTTGACATGTTAAATCACTGAACTTATATAGATATTTTATTATGTATTTAAGGTATATATATCCTTATAAAATCTAAGGGGAAGCATTTGAGGAAGTGGACGGATTTGGTTTGTCTATGGCGTAGACGATTCGAACGTCCTCAAGTTGTGGTTGAACTATTTTGTGGTAAAACACCAAGGTTTGTGTATAAACTTTGTACTCTTTTTACTTGCTGGAATATTTTGAAATAACCTGATATTTTATTTTTCTTCTCTTCAATTAATAGCATTGTATTCGTGTTATATCAAGTATTGCAAGATATTTGCTAAATCACCCACTCGTACGGATTGTTTGATCATTTTGCATTCTTGTTGGGACTTTGTCCTTCTTGTCACTCATCTTGGCATGCCNGAAGTGGACGGATTTGGTTTGTTTAGGGCGTAGACGATTCGAACGTCCTCAAGTTGTGGTTGAACTATTTTGTGGTAAAACACCAAGGTTTGTGTATAAACTTTGTACTCTTTTTACTTGCTGGAATATTTTGAAATAACCTGATATTTTATTTTTCTTCTCTTCAATTAATAGCATTGTATTCGTGTTATATCAAGTATTGCAAGATATTTGCTAAATCACCCACTCGTACGGATTGTTTGATCATTTTGCATTCTTGTTGGGACTTTGTCCTTCTTGTCACTCATCTTGGCATGCCTCTTGATTTGGATCTTTTTTCATCTTGACTTTGGATTTGTAGTTCGTCTTAAATTATGGAACTTGTCCGTGTTAAGTACGAACTAGGAAGCCATTTTTAATATGGTTCTTGATTCTCTTGACTGTTGGGTTTTGACCCTACTTGATTTTGGATTTCGGTCCATCTTGATATATGATTTTGCTTAGTGTGATGGCATGACGTACATATTGGGAGAAAAAAATAGATATTTGACAAGCTTTCTTGGATTGATAGTATACACTTTCTCAACTCTTGAATCTTGAACATAGTTATTGATAATTGAAAACACTTCAAGGGTTGATATTTGATACTTTTGATATATTTGTTTACTTGTTTTAAATTATATTTCATTTGAGCTACCTATGACTAAAAATGAGAATTGGAGAAATTAATGTCTCCAAGCCCCCAAAGTTTATATGCCACTAAGCTTTATGCTTAGGGATAGTTGTTTTATATCGTAGGTAATGTACGGGATGAAATTTGAAGACGGCCTTATGAAGTAGTCTTTTTGGGAGCACTTATGGATATCACATTTGCATATGCACCATGGTTTTGCATAGTTTTGGGACTTGTACATGATATATATGTCACACTTATGTATGTTATTTGGAGGCTTGGATATTAAGACCAAAATCTTGTAACTTGAATTTGGTAACTAATTTTGCTATTTTAAGGTGTGTTAATAACTCAAGTCTTGTAATATGTTAAATTTACACTTTGTCTTATATATATGTACAAAGGAGAAAACTAGTTTTCCTTTTTACACCCGATAGTTTGAAATTTATGTACAATACAAACTTGCAGTGATGTCGAAAGAAAGTATAATTTTGTTAGGAAGTTGCTTTAACATGTTGATTATTCAAGAAAGGTTATATCACCTTATGTTGAAATTTTACATTGTATTTTATTTTTAAAAAATAAAATAAAAATTATGAAGAGTATTTTGGAAAATAAAAATATTGCACTTTGGACCTCATCGCATGGGCCTATTTCCGCCACTAAATTATTCTGAATATTTTTTAATTAATATCTTCTTAATGTTATAAATAGTAAATTAGATTTGTTTCGTAAGTAACACCCTCCCAAAGGGGTTGCTACAATGGCCCCGCCATTCCAATCAATACATGCCCAAATCATACTGACCAAATAGGCAACTCCGGAGCAAGTGGAGTACACCAACACCTTCTGTTGAGCTGATAGCCTATTAGGAGGAATCTCAACCAGTCTATCAGGACATGCGGGCATGAAACGCAGTGTCCCCAAGTAAAAGGAACGTCAGTACAAATAAAGTACCGAGTATGTAAGGCATGAAAGCAGTATATAAAAGACATGAAAGAAACATGGAGTAAAGAACCCAACCTGTAAGTCTGAATAGCTATGTGAATCATGAAACATTTATAATGTCATGCATATGCGTATAAATGTCATATCTTGCATAGGTATATGCGTACATAACATCATCAAGCCTCTGAGGGCATCCCATCATATCATCTCGGCCTCTGTGGGCGAAATCATGAACGTATACCAGCTGATCAGGTGGTGGTGCGTATATAATGCCATAACCTTTTCCCATACCCCATATACATATAATATACACGCATATAATGCCATCTGGTCATGGATCAATGTACATGTATAAATGAATGCAATGCATGAGAAGTAGGTCAATAAAATCTCTCGGAATGTCATAAAATCATTATGCCTTCGATTAATATCATGAAATAAACTTTATCAACCTACGTATTTTCTGAGACTCATGAACAAGCGATAGAATAATAGGACATATGAGAAATCAAGAACATAGGAACCTCTAGTGCTTTTAAGAATATAATCATTTATGAAGGTTGTGTGCTTACTCATTTTGTTGTATCATATGGATCATGCAAAAAGAAAAGAAGGGATAGACTTAACATACATCAAGTCGTCAATGCAACTCAACAACAAGCTTATGACAACTAGCGCGCCAACCCTATAACAAAGAAATACATGTACAACTTAGATGACGCTAGTATATCACGTATCTCAAACGATAACTCGATTCTAAAATAAAACGGGCAGCATTTTCCCTGATTGTTACTGCTCCTTCAAGCCTACTATAGGCAAGATACAAACACAATATAATCAAAAACTCAAAAATAACCCAATTACAATTCGGGACCTTCAATACAACAAAAAATCTAAATATACCATAACACACCCAACCAACAAGTTATCAATTAGCCTGAAATTGCAACGACGAGCAACTAGACTACTACCCTACCACATGTGGCGTTTATCCACACCGTTCATCCTTCCAAACTCTATAAATAAGCAGCACAATGGGCCAACACGAGTGGACTACGAAACAGTCCACTAAAAATGAAATAAATCGAACTCACGGCTTCCGATTACCGTCTCGTGAGTTCTAACTATTAGAAAACGAATTTATCAACCTTCCTTGATATATAAAAGCTTAAATATAGAAAGTAGACGTCTTCTTAACTATGAAGTACCTTCCAAAACTCAAACTACAAAGAAAAAGAGAGGCGATATAGCGATACTTACGTCTTTGGGATCGTTCTAATGTTATCGCTTCTTGATTTCGTACCCGGGATGTTAATCTTCTTTGAAACCCTAGAAGAGAGCTTAAGGATATGTTTATGGGTGTTCTCTGGTCGTGTTCTATGGAAAAATGAAGATAAAGACGACCTAATACCTTAATATATTAACTTTTGAAAAGTCAAAGAGGTGCTTGCTTGGCACCCTATCATTAGCCCTTCTTCCGACGCTTATATCTTTTTATATAGATATCATATAAATAAACGGTTAAGAGAGTTGTAAACTGTATTACAAGACTTCAATTTTTATATAATATGTCCCAAAATTATGTCATATAACATACGAAATGTATTGCTCAAAATGCTTCAGTGACACACCTACTTGTCACCTATGCAGCCTGCGCAGTGTCGTAAAACTGAAAATATATCTCTAATCTAATGTCGTATCAACAAAAGGTTTAATGTGTTAGAAAATAGACTTTTAGATATTCAATTTCATTTGTGTACCATCTCGTAATTCCGAGTATATTTGGAGAAAAGCTCTGCTACATTTGACCTAATATTCAGCACATTTATGAATGTAACTTGTGATGACCTTTGTCAACTTTTGTTCCACAACTCGCTTGACTTAAAAACGTAACACACGACTCTCATAAGCCTAAAATAACTCATAACATAACCTCTTTATCATATTAATCTACCTATTCTTATCCAAACATTACATGTTATATTATTCCCAACTTGTCGACTTTCGACGAAACTTATTTTCTTCAGTTTGCTTAGCTTCTAAGTCTTTCAACCCTCTTGGTACTTGTTATCTATGATCTTAAAGATTTGTAACATCCAATGTAACATGATTAACTTACCATGTGTACTTTCAAAATGATCTCATTTCTGAGCTTACATCAATTGGCTTACAACGTACTCTTACATACGAAAACATGGGGTGTAACATCATTCCCCCCTTGGGAACATTCGTTCTCGAATGTTGACTGATGTGCTTATCAGTCTCATAACCTATAGCTCTTACGTATACTTTAATACTATCCTTTCCATCTAGGAAATTGTTCTGTGAATAAAACCAAAGGCTAGGGCATTCCCCCATTTAGGCCTCTTTCTCACACCACGACTTGTGATTGGAATTCTTCCTATCTATTAACTGTTGCTACCTTCCGTCATGCAGCCTGTATGACTTTGTCCTTGTATGTGCGCCTATTCGACTCTTCCCTCCTTTTTCGTCCAGCTTTTAGCCAATCTCTAGGTCTCACTTTGTGAACATATACAGAACTATGACAAGCTGCCCCTTTGGGAATCTATAGGTGTACTGAAGTTCTTCACTTGGTACTTTGTCGAACTTACGGCTATTGCTATATCTTGTTTCATAGCCTTAGTTATCTATGCTTATGGCTTTACTACAACTAGGTAGGTCATACTATACCATAACTCTTACTTCGATTTATTATTATCGAGGTCTGCTACCCAACTCTAGGTTACTCTCTCGCTGCTTATCTATATGTATAAATCTAAGTCCTTTAGTGCTTCCTTATTACTTTTAATCTTAAGAATGATGGCCTAATCTCATCTCATACTTTGTAACTTTTATCCATCTATTGGTGATTCACCTCAACGTTGACCTATATTCTACCACAGATAACTTGAAACCTCTTACGCAATACATTATCACTAGGGCTCACATTGCATAAGGGCACATTTGAAGTGATTTTCCTGATCCACCTAGGGAAAATACTATACTTCAATAACCATATTTCATGGCATCCCAACGTGATTCATCTTATGGAGATATTCTAATGCCGTGCAATTCATGAAATCCCTTTTCTTTAAATCATTACTCAATCAAAGGCCTAGATGTCATCCTCTTATCAATCACAATTACACCCTTATTTTACTACCAAGGCAGCATTTTATCTCTTCTAGATGCACTTAGTCTTAGACTCCTCCGAGTTAATTCAAGCTATACTGAACTTTCTTTAACTTACGAAAACCATCAACTCTCTTGTTTTGATGGGCTTAATCCATTGGCCTTACCTATTCTTGTCACTTTCTCACTCATCTTTACTTATCCTTACTCCTATCTACCTAAACCCTTGTCGTTCTACGATACTTTAGCTTGCGACCTACACATATCTATTCATACTACTTGCAATCTTGCTTTAAATTGATAGCACCATAGATTTCCTTTCGTGCCTTCTCAGTTGTCTTTAAACATAAGCAATTACTTTTCATGGTCGTTCTGCCACTTGTTGCATAAATAAATGGCTTATCTCATTGTCCACAAATACTGGAATTTCCTGTAACTCATATGATCTCAAATATCAGCTTTTGATTTTTTTTTTTCTTCCCATTCATTAGCCACGATAGGTGCCACTTTCTTATTGAGTGCATACAATGTTGTAGTGAGACTGTTGTTACAAGACCATTCTTTCTTTATATCACTATGCTTAAGTTGAAGCGTTCTTCCTTATTTCCTCATCTAGTCTTTCTTTGTAGTACTTGGGGAGACCTTTTGACTCCTGTAAAGCTGCAAGCCTATTACATCGTATACTCGAAAGAATTTTTGATATTCTTACTCGCCTATAATTATCCTTCGTTACTTACCTCCGCGCCCTTGTGCTCGTAGGGTTGCTTCTGAACTGAAATTTTTGACTGTCTTCCCAGTGGCACTTTCTTTTATTTCCATAATACTTATACGGTACCTATAATTACCCCAACTCCTATTTGAATATTTCTCAAGGGTTACGACATCATATTTGCGAGACTGAATTCACAATGTTGGGGTTCACTTGCACAATCTGTTGATTTGTCTGTATCCTCTTGTCTAGCCATGACTAGGCTCTTCCTGAATCACCTACTAACTACTCGTTAGTCCATTCTCATATCTATATTCTGCGTAATCTCTCTTGGGTTATATCCTTTGTCTCAACTTACCCCGCACACTGGCTCCTTATGTATCAAGTGTTCATTTGCACTTATTTATCAATAACATCTAGTGATGGAACCCTTACTGCCTCTCCCCGTCATCATGCTTGCATAATGTTCTGGAGTCGTATCATATCCGTAGGATCTGAATAAATGCAATCTCATTCCTTTCGCCTTTTCTACCACATTCTTCCTTTACTATTCCATAGTTACATGAACCACATAACTCCGACTTAATACTATATCATACAATCTTCCCCCTTTAGGGGAGTACTAACATTTAATGCTATGAAGATTTACCTATAAATGTTTACCTCTTCATCTTTGACGTCTTTTCACATTTCCACGGACTTTTACTTGCCTTGAAGTAACCTTTATGTACCATGGATAACTGAATTTCTTACTCACGGAGGTGACACCTAGTATAACTGGCACACTTAGTCCCTTAAGCTTAACTCTGCTCACAGTTCTTGCTTTAGGGAAGCATCTTCCTGAATGACCTTTAAAGTTTATTCTTTTGTTGTCCATTCTATTATCTTCGGAACGCGATCTCTGAAATTCTCACGATGTCGACTATTATCAAATCCTTCAGTCCCAAATTCATGCTCAGTATATCTTCACTAGCCCATACTTATTTCTATTACTCCGGGGGTCTAACTTTTCCTTCTGGTAATCACGTACGAGTCACCAACTCATTTTTTGAAATGGGGACATGACTTTATGGATTATACTCTTTTATTGTCTCAAGGAATGTGACCTCTTGTCTTTTCCTTCACTTGACTATAGAATCTGTAGTCCTATCATAATTTGATTTACCGTTATCATCCATTTATCACATCTTACTCATAATGATTCATTTACTTTCTTCTTATTCTCCTGCTAATATTTATGTCTATCACCTTATTATGAAAACTTCAACAAAACATTCTTTCACTTTTAGCCCCCCTTGATGCACCTCACTGGCTCTTCGGGTTGCCTAACACTCTCTCTTTACTAGGGACGGGAGCCATACAAAGGTAAATATTTATCCCTTCTAGGATTCCAATGCCAATCTTCTAAACATTTTGAACATTCTAGTATTCATATCTGATTGTACTATTCTAGAGTGCACCATGTGGGTATCTCACAAGGAGAACTATTACCACATTTGTAATATCCTTTGGAAATGTGAGCTAATGATAACAATCCATCCATAATTTTGGGTTACTCTAACCCTAGCTGGATGCTAATATCCCATCCTTCTCTTAAATTATATTTGTTAGCTCCCACAGGGCATAACTGAAAAGGGTATTGTCAAGTGAATATATCTTTGTTATTGTTGAACGTAACTCAGAATGCTTATATTTCTCTGCCTGAATTGTAAATACAGATAATCTTCACTAACTGGGTACCTCGTATCCTTCTTCACCTAGCTTCTTTTACTTTTTAAAACTTGTATCTACCTTCTGATTCTCTTATTGCTTTATACCATATGGGTGGATAGATATTCATGCCTTAGGGCTCCTTATCAAGAAGCTTACACGTCATAGTATACATATAATCTACTGAAGACCTTACATTTACTCATCATAAGTATGATGAAAAATCGAGTTCCTCTGACTCAACTCTTCCACAGCCACAGTCAATCTCTTACCAACTGTATTTTTTGATGTAGGTATCCTTGTATAACGAATAAAATAGAATTTAGGAGTGTGAATTTCTTACAATTGAGCTCTACCACATGATCTAGAGTAAGAAGAAAGAGTGACGGTCCTAAATTCCCTGTAGCCTCCTGCATATAAGTGTGGTGCACAACACACCCATAAACAAAACTCTACTAGACACGGCTTGTAGACTTCCTAGGACAGAACTGCTCTGATACCACTTTTGTCACGACCCAAACCGCAGGGCCGCGATGGGCACCCGGTGCCTTACACAACCGAGTACCAGCGTAATATATCTTTATTATCATACCGTCATAGGTAAGTGAGCCATAAGGGTCGTCATGAGATAACAGGAATAAAACATAAGGGAATACTAGACATAGAACGACCCAACATGATATAGAAACTTATGCATGTGACATACTGAGCTATAAGGCCGACATGATCATTTGTACACTCAAAACATAGGCCGAAATTGCAATGACGAGCATCCAGCCTACTACCCTACCACATGTGGAATTTCTCCATACCCTTCATCCTTCCAAACTCCATAAATCAGCAGCACAATAGGCCAACATGAGTGGACTACAAAACAGTCCACTAAAAATAAAATAAATCAAACTCACAGCTTCCGATCACCGTCCTGTGAGTTCTAACTATTAGGAAACAAATTTATTAACCTTCCTTGATATATAAAATCTTAAATATAGAAAGTATACTTTTTCATAACTATGAAGTACCTTCCAAAACTCAAACTACAAAGAAAAAGAGAGGCGGCCTAGCGATACTTACGTCGTAGGGATCATTCTAATGTTATCGCTTCTTGATTTCGTACCAGGGATGTTAATCTTCTTTGAATCTCTAGAAGAGAGCTTAAGGATATTTTTATGGGTGTTCTATGGGAAAATGAAGATAAAGATGACCTAAGACCTTAATATATCAACTTTTGAAAAGTCAAAGAGGTGTTAGCTTGGCACCTTATCATTGGCCCTTCTTCCGATGCGTATATCTTTTTATCTGGATGTCATTTAAGCGAATAGTTAAGAGCTTTGGAAACTAAATTCCTAGACCTTTAATTGGTATATAATATGTACCAAAAATATGTCATATAACACACGAAATGTATTGCTCAAAAAGCTTCAGTGACACACCTACTTGTCACCTATGTAGTCTGCGCAGTGTCGCAAAACTGAAAATATCTCTCTAATCCAATGTCGTATCAACAAACAGTTTAATTTGTTAGAAAATAGACTCGTATATATTCAATTTTATATGTGTAACATCTCGTAATTCCAAGTATATTGGGAGAAAAGCTCCGCTACATTTGACCTAATATTCAGCACATTTATGAATGTAATTTGTGATTACCTTTGCCAACTTTTGTTCCACAACTCGCTTGACTTAAAAACGTAGCACACGACTATCATAAGCCTAAAATAACTCATAACATAACCTCCTTATAATGTTAATCACCCTATTCTTATCCCAACATTACATGTTATAATATTCTCAACTTGTCGACTTTCGACAAAACTTATTTTCTTTAGTTTGCTTAGCTTCTAAGTCTTTCAACCCTCTTGGTACTTGTTATCTATGATCTTAAAGATTTATAACCTCCAAGGTAACATGATTAATTTACCATATGTACTTTCAAAAATTATCTCATTTCTGAGCTTACATCAATTGTCTTACAACGTACTCTTACGCACGAAAACATGGGGTGTAACACGTTATCTCCCCCTTGGTGGTTTCACATGCCATGTTGAAAAAGTTTAGAACTCAGACTACAGGATCGATTTTGTCTTGTAGACCGAGCTGATCCATGACCCTCGACCGAATGATGTTGGCCAAGCTACCTGGATCAATCAAAACACGTTTAATTCGAGTTTTATTTACGAGCACGGATATTACCAGTGCATCATTGTGAGGTTGTACGATACCTTCCGCATCCTCATCGCTGAAAGATAAAATTCCTTCCGGTATGTAGTCTTAAATTCATTTCTCCCTAGTGATAGATACTTTGGTGCATTTCAACATCAGCCCTTGTGGGATATCGACTCCACCGATGATCATATTAATGACGTGTTGAGGTTTCAGTTTCTTTTTGTTCAGTCTGTTTGTTAGAATCCCTGAACCTGAAATGATTCTTGGCCCGGTCGCTCAAGAACTCTAGAAGTTGCCCATTGTTGAATAGTCGGGCTACATCTTCTCTAAGTTGTCGATAATTTTCTGTTCTATGACCGTGAGTCCCATGATATTTTCACATCTGGTTAGGATCTCTTTGAGATGGATCGGATTGTAGAGGTCGAGGCCATTGGGTATCCTTGATGCGCCCGATAGCTGATACGATGGCAGAAGCATCGACATTAAAGTTGTATTCCAATAGCCTCGACGCTATTTTAGGCCCGATGGACCGGTCGAAGCTATTTTTGGTCATGAGCCCCCGGTTGCTTCGACCTTGGTCATTTCGCCTTTCTTTCTTATGGGGTTCCTCCCGAACCCATTGCTCCTTTGATATCCATTATATGGCAGATATCGATCCCTGTTTGATCTTGGTTCATGATTGATGTCTCTCTTGACTCTATCGAGGGTTCTGACGGGATAAACAGACTCCGAAGGGGCCCCGAGTTGGTCATCTTTGACTCAGATTTTCAATTGATACCGGTTATGTACATCGACCCAGGTAACGGCAAGGTATTCCATCAGATTCTACTTCAGTTGTTGTGGCCACCGAGCTTCGAATATTGAGTCCTTAAGTAAAAGCTTGAACAACCCAATCATCAGCGACTAGCGGCAGATCCAATTGTTCCATTTAAAAATGGGACATAAATTCCCTGAGCATCTCGTTATCCTTCTGTTTGACTTTGAAAAGGTCCGATTTCCTGGTTTCGACCTTGATGACACCAGCATGTGTATTTACAAAAGAGTCTGCAAGCATAGCAAATGAGTTAATAGAATAAGGAGGTAAGTTGTGATACCATATCATAGCTCCCTTTGACAAGGTCTCCCCAAATGTTTTCAGTAGAACAAACTTGATCTCGTCGTCTTCCAAGTCGTTCCCTTTGATGACACATGTGTAAGAGGTTACATGCTCATTTCGATCGGTCGTTCCGTTATACTTAGGTATTTTGGGCATACGGAATTTTTTGGGGATCGGCTTTAGAGCTGCGCTCGGAGGAAAATATTTTTGCATGAACTTCCTGGAATCCAGTCCTTTCAATATCGGAGGTGCTCCTGGGATTTGATCAACCCTAGAATTATAGGTTTCCACCTTTTTGTTGTTCGCTTCGATTTTCTTTTCCCTGATTCTATCCGCTTTGTCAGCTCCTTGAGCATCTTTATAATCTCGGGGTTAGTACCCGATTCTTGTTTATTTAACCTTACTACGAACGGTTCAATTCTGTGGGTGACTTCACGGGACAGATCGGGTTCAACCCTGCTCGACTCTTGGCTTTGGCTCTACAACTGAGCTATCGCCACATGTTGAGCTCGCAGCATTTCGAACATCATCTGTAGGCTGATCCCGTCTTCTTCATTGTTTTGTGTGTTTCGAGCTACCGATCGGACCCCACCACGGACGCTATTTTCGGGGTCGGTAGGCAAGTTTGCATCGATAGCCATATGTGAATTAATATCAATCGGATCTACGAACGGAATTCTAACAGGATCAGCGGGTGGCCCTACGTTACCGAGCATCATGTTGTTATTCTCACCCTGATGATTGGACTCGTTGTCGATATGTAGGGGTGATAATTGAGAGTTTGACATTTTTAGCCTGAAATCAAAGACACTTCAAAGATCAAATGTAAAGTAATGTGTGTTATGTAGATTTGTATCAAATAACCACTATTATCCTTAACCTCACGGTGGACGCCAACTGTTTACCCTCAAAAATCGAATAACAATTGAATTTGTTAGTAGTTTAAAGAATATGCAGATTAACTTGATACAAAAGCGATAAATTAGATTGCAATTGAAATAAATAGCGATAAATTAACTGCAAACCACACGATTTGGATGATTGCAGCTTAAGAAAGCCAACTACCCTTGAGTTGAATGTACTTTTATTGACACAAAGATATTAGAGAGTCAGAACTTAGAGAATGTATTGCTTATCAGTGTATGTTACAATGTGTCTCATGAATTGTTAAGTCCCCTTTATATATTAGGGGAGACCTACGTTTTAAGATATTATCTTAATGTTCTATAAAAGGCAAAAGTTCATGATTTGCTGACCGTTGGTCCCTTTTTGACTCGTTCTGCAATTTTCGCCATAATGATTGGTTAATGGCGAGAATTACGGACCCTTGTCTGATGAGTTGGCAAAGCTTTCTTCGAGACTGTTAGAAACAGGACCGGTTACGCCTTCGGTAAACTCGAGGGCAAATCTGATGGTTTCGATGGCTAACTTTGATAATGCTTTGGGTTCGATCATAACTACCATTGTGTCGATCTTGGCTGATGGTGTTAGATGTTAGATTGATCTTCGAGCTTGACTTCACCCGATCACAAATATTTTGACTCTAGCCGAATCAGGGAGTTCGGAAGTTTGATCAAATATCGAGCTCGGTTTTACCCATATATAGTTTCTTAACACGTTATTAGCATGAATTGCTATATTCTTCTAATACTTCCTAAAAGAAGTGAAACCCTCCACGGAAGCTATAGCCATTTTTGCTGCTTTGCCAAAGAAGCTTTTTTTCTCGATAAAGATTTTTTGGTAAGCATTAAAGATGAAGTGTCATATTTGCTAATTTAACATTAGTCATATTTTTTATTTAATAAATCATGAGATAACATTAGGGAAACTGATTCAATGGAATCATTACACAGGGATATGATTCTTTAGACTTTATTTGCTTCAAGTTAAATTGCCATGGGTTTCTAAAGTAGTGTTACATTTGCTTTTCTGATACAATTTGGATGGTTTTATTCATTTAAGAAAGTGTCGTTTTAAAAAAAGAGATATGTCAGCTCCTGGTTTATATATGTAATGACCCGGCTGGTCGTTTTGAGTATTACAACCCCATTCTCCAATTTAGTGCTCAATTTGTGCTTTACAGATATTATATGACTTGCCGGGGTAATTGGTTTGGGTCCGGTGAGGTCTTGAAATGAATTGGAACACTTAGTTCCAAGGTATAAAATTTAAGTTGAAATAGTTGACCGGATGTTGACTATGTATAAACGACCCCGGAATAGAATTTTGATGATTCCAATAGCTCTATATGGTGATTTTGGAATCATCAAAATTCTATTCCGGGGTCGTTTATACATAGTCAACATCCTA
>AWOL01S0011353.1:0-27583 GCA_000715115.1 Nicotiana otophora | reverse complement strand
TAGGATGTTGACTATGTATAAACGACCCCGGAATAGAATTTTGATGATTCCAATAGCTCTATATGGTGATTTTGGACTTAGGAGCATGTCCGAATTTTTTTTTGAAGTCCGTAGTTAAATTAGGCTTGAAATTGCTAAAATAGAAATTTAAGTTTAGAAGTTTGAATGGGGAGTTGACTTTTTGATATCGGGGACGGAATCCGATTCTGGAAATTGGAATAGGTCCGTTATGTCATTTATGACTTGTGTGCAAACTTTGTGGTCAATCGGACTTGATTTGATAGGTTTCAGCGTTGAATGTAGAAGTTAAAAATTCTTAGTTTCATTAGGCTTGAATTGGGGTATGATTCGTGATTTTAGCATTGTTTAATGTGATTTGAGGTTTCGAATAAGTTCATATGATGTTGTAGGACTTGTTGGAGTATTTGGTTGAGGTCCCGGGGGCCTCGGGTGAGTTTCGGATGGTTAACGGATCGAAATTTGGACTTAGAACAAAGCTGGGAACTTTCTGCCTTCTGATGCAATCCCACCTGTGGAATTTGGCTCGTAGGTGCGAGCATGGAAAGTGCAGATGCGGGCAGGGGGCTGTGAGGCAGTGGTCGCAAATGCGAGGGGATTTCCGCACCTGCATGATTGCAGATGCGGACGAATAGGCGCAGAAGCGGACTGAGCCTCACAAATGCGAGCCCGCAGAAGCGGCTTCCGGGGCGCAGAAGCGGGAGCAATGAAGGCCTTGGCAAACCGCAAAAGCGGTTGTTTTCTCGCACCTGTGAGACTGCAAAAGCGGCTAAGTGAGTTGCAGGTGCAGAACCCCTGGACAGTATACATTTCGAAGGGGTTCCGAGTTTTGCCATTTTTGGACATTTCCAACACGGTTTTGGGGTGATTTTAAGAGGGAATTCACGGGAAAACTTGAGATAAGTCACTTGTGATCATTGTTAGTCAATAATATTGGATTACCATTGAGTATTTTGACTAGATTACGTGTTTTTGAGGTGCAATTAGAGTATTTGGGCCTAGGAATTTCAAAATAAGAATTTAAGATTTGGAGGTCGAGTTGATATCGGTATTTGATAAATTTGGTATGGTTAGACTCGTGATTGGATGGACGTTCATATTTTGTAACTTTTTTGGGTTCCGAGACGTGGGCCCCACGGGTGATTTTTGAGTTAAATTTTGAATTTTGTTGGAAAATTAGTATTTTCATATGGAATTAATTCCTATAATTTGTATTGACTGAATTGAACTAATTGTGACTAGATTCGAGGCGTTCGGAGGTTGATTCGCGAGGAAAAGTCACAGTGGAGTAAAGAATTACACGGTTTGAGGTAAGTAACACTTCTAAAGTTTGTTCTGAGGGTATGAATCCCCGAATTTGGTGTTATATAAATTGTTTAGAGGTGACGCACACGATAGATGACGAGCGTGTGGACGTGCACCATAGAAATTGTGACTTGAATAAATTCTGTGAAGTTGTAAAATTAATAAATCGTGTTATTATCGAATATTCTCCACGTGTTAGAGAATTTGAGCTGAGAATCGTATTAAAGATCATGTTTAGGCTACGTGCCGATATTTTGGGACCCATAGGGTCGTGTTGCTGTTGAATTTAATTGTTTAAAAATATACATTTCATACTCAGCCATGTTTATCCATTGTGAGGATATTTGTGGGATCGGGGTTGCCCGCCTGCAGTAGGCCATATCGGCTTTATATATATTATTATTCTATGGATCGGGGCTTCCCGCCTACAGCAGGCCTTATAGGCTTTATTATTATATGGATTGGGGTTGCCCGCCTGCAGCAGGCCACATCGGCTTTATATCATACTTGGGCTGAAGGAGCCCCTCCGGAGTCTGCACCCCCCACAGTGAGCGTAGATGATTTATATTCGGGATGGACATCCCAGGGCATGGACTTGCCTTACTTATTTATATTCGAGATGGACTTCCCAGGGCATATACTTGCCTTATTTATTTAAATTTGTGATAAATTTTCCCTGGACATGGATCTTGTCCGAGTCATTTATATTTGGGAGATAAATTTACCCCTAGGCTGGATTGGCCTTATACGGTACTGAGTCACTGACTGTCAATTTATGTACATATATATGGGATGGATCTTCCCTGGGCTGGATTAGCCATATACAGTGTTGAGTTTAACTGTTGAACATGAAAGCAGGCCTAAATTTCTGTACTGTTATTTCTATACTGGACTGTACCTGTTGAGCTCGTCCCTACTTTCAGCCCAAAGGTTAGTCTTTTACTTATTGAGTTGGTTGTACTCATACTACACTTTACACCTCGTGTGCAGATCCAGGTGTTACCGGATACGGCGACCGTTAGATATCATAGTGTTATTAGTTGGAGACTATCAAGGTAACTACCTGGCCTCTGCTGACCTTGACTCTCTTCCTTTCAGTTATTGTACTGTTCTATATTTTCAGACAGTATTTTATCATTCAGACTTTGTTATTATTTAGATGCTCATGTACTCAGTGACACTGGGTTTTGGGAGTGTTATGTATCTGTAATTGTGAGGTTTTCTATTGAATTCAAATATTATGTTTTCAAACTTAAAAGAAATTGTGGTTTATTGAGATTGTCGGCTTGCCTAGTATTGAGATAGGCGTCATCACGACATGCGGATTTTGGGTCGTGACAAGTTGGTATTAGAGCCTAGGTTACATAGGTCTCACGAGTCATGAGCAAGTGTCTAGTAGAGTCTTTCGGATCGGTATGATGACGTCCATACTTATCTTCGAGAGGCTACATGGAATTTTAGGATAAACTTCTCATCCTTCTCTCCTTATCGTGCGGAATTGATTCAACTTGAAATATAACTCTTTGAATTCCTTTCACGCATTCGTGTGCGCATGTGAGCGCTTGGTATCAGTTGTGCATCGCCGGCTTATGGTTCCATGAACGAGGTTCGAGATGAGTATTCTTTGTTTTGGTGATGGACCAGTCTGGAGGACTTCAGGCCAAGGTTAGACCGCAGTTTAAGCTCGGTAGCTTCAGTTGTAACTTGTACATTTGGATTTTTATGTCCGGTAATGTTCCTATGAGTGGAATTTGTGGCTCGATGAGCGGTAGAATGGCTTTGTGATGAGTATGATATGACTGCGGAATGTGTTAAGACGATTTGAATATGACGAGAAGTGTTTCCTTGAAATGTAAAAAGGGCCATTGGGTGCTTGATTTTTGTTTTGATATGATGTACAGTCTCGAGTATGAATGTTTTGAAGGATCTTTCACGGTGTTAAATTTTGGGACAAATTAAATTCTCATGTCTTGTTAATGAGTTTGGACTCAGAAAGATTAAGTGATTGCATAGTAATTGTGACTGCAAAAGGATATAACAAGATGCCAATTTGAGGCTAAGCAGGTGAGTTATCCCCTGCGGAGTAATCTACGTAGGTGTGTTCACTATAATGTTGAGTGGAGAGTTTCTTTTGTGCCAGTGGGGTGTAGGTGTTGAGATTTGAATTTGAATCTGGTTGAGAAAGTTAACTTGAGTATCAAGAGAATGAATACGAGCTTAGCAGAATGATTGAGGTATATGTATGGTTGGCGTTGCATGAGCTTGAGAAGAGTTTTCGTTGAACTGACTATGGTATTATGGCAGTAATAGAGTATGGGTATTGTGAGTTATCGAGTGTTTTAATCTATGGCTTTGAGCCAAGTGGGGAAGACTGCTATTGACAATTCAATTTCATGGTTATTTGTTAAATTTTAGTTTTGGCTTGAGGCATACTTGTGGATTAGTTATGACCTGCATAGGTTGAGATCGAGGATGACTCGAGTACTGAAATTCCTAAATAGGGGTTATATTGCGCTTTATGAGTATATGAAAATCATGGGATGAGTGAGCTGTTATTTGTGAAGGATGTAGTGCGCACAGAGTATGAATTTGATCGGTGGTGTTAAGGCAGGGTTACCTCTTTGAGTGTTGTTATGCTAATGGGGCACATTTCTTTCAGCCCGTTTGGGCGGTGCAATTTAGATTTGAGAAAAGTGGGTGACTCCCAAGAAGGTTCCAATGGATTCGAGATTTATATATAGCAATCGAGAATTTTTTCGGATTTGTGTATGGATAGAATCTAAGATTTACATTTAATGGTGTCGGGATTTGCGGTAATTCTGTATGACTATGGATTCTACATTTTAGTATAAGAAAGTAAGAAGAAAAATTTTAAATTCACATAAGGTATTTTCAAAGTGAGTGTTACGGTTATGGTATTTATGGAGGTGCTTAAGAAGAATACAATGGCTTATGAGCCTTAGGGTGGTGTAGTTTTATGTTAGGATGTCTTTTAGTGAGCTTTGGGTAAGGATCGTGGAGTTCTGACAAGGAGAAGTGCCAACTTGAGGGTAATTGAGAAGAAACTCAAAGTAAATAGGACAACTGGGTAGTAGGCTAGACCAGTATGGTAATGGCATGCTCGGTTCTTTTGGGTAATTATGATGTGGAGACTTTACAGATGTTTTGGTGGCAATATGCTTGGGTTTGGTGACCTGCTGGCTTAGTCGAGTTAGAGAAATTCAGTTCTGATTGCTTGGTTATATGCAAATGGATTTCAAAGTGTTTTTGGTAGTTTCTACCATGGTTTGAACCAGATATTTTCTACCGGTGTGGGGGGACATGTTGTGTATCGTGATTTCCTCCTGGATGAGAGCAAATGGAAGGTTTCTAACTAATCGGGTATGTAATTTCCTGGTGACTCAGAGTTGATAATATGATTCTCGTGCTTTTCATATGATTGCATGATAGATGTCGTGTGTTGTGTGGGATTAAAATTTACATGTACAAGATGGCAGTTCAGTCTTGAAGGGAAGGTCCCGAATTTTGGACAGCATGGTCAGTTTCAAATATTTAGATGAATATTAGAACTTCTCGGTAATTCCTGAGAAGGGTGCGCTTGTCAGAAGGCGCATTGTGTTTTGACTTGCGGATGTTCATTGGTATTGTGGTACTCACCTAGTTCATAGACTGCTGATATTCAAATTAATGCTATTTGGTACAGAAGAATTATGGAAGTATTCCTAGTTAGGTTATCGTGCATGAAGGATGTGATGGTCATTCGAGTGCTGGAGTTGTGATTAGTTACGATGGTTCATATGTTCTATGAATTTGGGGGACTGGGAGTTCCCAGAAGCAAATTGTTTCAGGGTTGCGGCCTGTTTGAGGTGAGTATTTTATTTAAACTCAGTGAAGGCACTAATTGCGTTAATTATTTGTGATAGATGCGCGCTACGAGTGCGTACATATGTGAGATTTGAGCCATGTGCGGGCATCGGGACAAGTATTCATACTCAGAAGAATGCTTAGGCAGAGATATGCCTAGAGTTGACTGTTAAGCGTAAAGTTATAACGTTTCTCCTATTCGTACCTTTGTCAAGAACTATCTGGGCTACACTTAAGGTTACAAAGAGGCTAATTCCCTGAATAAATTGGGTAGTTACTATTTCTACGTTAACTTGCCGATTTGAGTGGTGATAGCACACTTTGCACCTGCCTACTCTATGGCATGCTATTTATACCAGTCTAGGAGCATGAGAATCTTAATTTATTTATCATATACATGTGTACTTATTTGATTGATCCTGTATGATATGCTTGGACTGGAGGCATGTGACATGCCAGGCAGATTATATTATTGGCACGTGAGTTGTCTGTGCGGAACTACATACTGATATTATTGGCACGTGAGTTGTCCGTGCTAATCCATATACTGATATTAGTGGCATGTGAGTTGTCCGTGCGAGTCTAGATATTGGTACTATAGCACATGAGTTGTCCGCACGAGTGATGTTAATGTGAGCTCTAGAAGAGTTGGTTACCGTTATTAAATTCGTGTGTCTTGGTTCTACTATATATAATGAGCTTATAGCATTGCAGTTGTGGTGGTGCTTGTTGAACTTGCAATACGGTTCTCTACTTTGAGACATCTTCCATTTTGGGTACAAGATTGCGCAGTTGTGGCTTGAGTTGTGTTAGTGTGACATGTCAGTAGGATAGTTGTGTTTAATAAGATATGGTCACTGGACTAAGAATGGGTACAATTAGATTTTACTATGGTATATTGGGAGGATAATATTGAAAGTCGTCTTAGAAAGTGATCATGGTTCTGGTTGGGGCGAGAGAGCTCTATGACTTGTTGATCTGATAAAAAGTTATGAGATTCCGTGTGTTTCTTTTGTTATCAGCAGTGTACGAAGGTTTTGGAATGAGGTTTGGCTTGATATGGGGTTTAATACTAGTACCGGGTTAGTTTGGAGTAGTTACTGTGATCGGGAATGGTGCTGCGAGCATGCGAGCTGTGTAGTATGTTACCTGATTATATCTGGGGTTATGGTTATGACTTGATACAGCTTGTTCAGACTCATACAGTATGTAGATGTGAGATTCGTGTCTTGAAAAGAATTCTGGATGTTGGAAATTTGGGTTCTATGTTTTACGGACTAAAGTTAAAGTAGTGATCTTCAATTATGTTATATAGTCAGGCCTATATAGAATAGGGTGGCATGGGATCACCCCCGGTACGTGCGTGGTAAGCTGGAACAGTGATTTGATGGCTTGGAAACGACTCTTGGCACGTTCGAGGATGAACATATGATTTAGTGAGGGAGAATATAATGACTCGACCGGTCATTTTGAGTATTACAACCCCGTTCTCCCATTTACTGCTCAATTAGTACTTTATAGTTGTTATATGACTTGCCGGGGTAATTGGTTCGGGTCCTGTGAGGTTTTGGAATGAATTGGAATACTTAGTTTCAAGGTTTAAAGTTTAAGTTGAAATAATTGACCGGATGTTGACTATGTGTAAACGATTCTGGAATAGAATTTTGATGATTTCAATAGCTCCGTATGGTGATTTTGGACTTAGGAGCATGTCCGGAATATTTTTTTTGAAGTCCGTAGTTAAATTAGGCTTGAAATGGCTAAAATAGAAATTTAAGTTTGGAAGTTTGACCGAGGAGTTGACTTTTTGATATCGGGGATGGAATCTGATTTTGGAAATTGGAATAGGTCCGTCATGTCATTTATGACTTGTATGCAAAATTTGAGGTCAATCGGACTTGATTTGATATGTTTCGGCGTTGAATGTAGAATTTGAAAATTCTTAGTTTCATTAGGCTTGAATTGGGGTATGATTCATGGTTTTAGCATTGTTTGATGTGATTTGAGGTTTCGACTAAGTTCGTATGATGTTGTAGGACTTGTTGGAGTATTTGGTTGAGGTCCCAGGGGCCTCGGGTGAGTTTCGTATGGTTAACGGATCGAAATTTGGACTTAGAACAAAGCTGGAAACTTTCTGCCTTCTGATGCTATCGCACCTGCGGAATTTGGCTTGCAGGTGCGAGCATGGAAAGCGCAGATGCGGGCAGGGGGCTGTGAGGTAGTGGTCGCGGGTGCGAGGGGATTTTCGCACCTGCATGATCGCAGATGCGAACGAATGGGCACAGAAGCGCAAGCTCCACAGAAGCGGACTGAGCCTCGCAAATGCGAGCCCGTAGAAGCGGCTTTAGGGACGCAGAAGCGGGGGTAGTGAAGGCCTTGGCAAACCACAAAAGCGGTTGGTTTCTCATACCTGTGAGACCGCAGAAGCGGCTAAGTGAGTCGCAGGTGCGGAACCCCTGACAATATACATTTCGATGGAGTTCCAAGTTTTACCATTTTTGGACATTTCCAACACGGTTTTGGGGCGATATTCCGAGGGAATTCACGGGAAAACTTGAGGTAAGTCACTTGTGATTATTTTTAGTCAATAATATTGGATTATCATTGAGTATTTCGACTAGATTACGTGTTTTTGAGGTGAAATTAGAGGATTTGGGCCTATGGTTTCAAAATAAGAATTTAAGATTGGGAGGTCGAGTTGATATCGAAATTTGGTAAATTCGGTATGGTTGGACTCGTGGTTAGATGGGCATTCATATTTTGTAACTTTTTTTGGGTTCCGAAACGTGGACCCCACAGGCGATTTTTGAGTTAAATTTTGAATTTTGTTGAAAAATTAGTATTTTCATATGGAATTAATTCCTATAATTTGTATTGACTGGATTGAATTAATTGTGACTAGATTCGAGGCGTTCGGAGGTCGATTCACGAGGAAAAGGCATAGTGGAGTAAAGAATTACACGGTTTGAGATAAGTAATACTTCTAAACTTGGTTATGAGACTATGAATCCCCGAATTTGGTGTTATATAAATTGTTTGGAGGTGACGCACACGATAGATGACGAGCGTGTGGACGTGCACCATAGAAATTGTGACTTGAATAAATTTTGTGAAGTTGTAAAATTAAAGAATCATGTTATTATCTGAATATTCTCCACGTGTTAGAGAAATTGAGCTGAGAATCGTATTAAAGATCATGTTTAGGCTACGTGCCGATATTTTGGGACCCATAGGGTCGTGTTGTTGTTGAATTTAATTGTTTAAAAATATACATTTCATACTCAGCCATGTTCATCCATTGTGAGGATATTTATGGGATCGGGGCTGCCCGCCTTCAACAGGCCATATCGGCTTTTTATATATTATTATTCTATGGATCGGGGCTGCCCGCCTGCAGCAGGCCTGTCACGACCCAATTTCCCCTCCGTATGACGTCGTGATGGCACCTAGTCTCTACGACTAGGTAAGCCTAACATTTGCATAATAATGAAATAAAAACATAAATTTAACAACTAACTGTAGCAGTAACAACATAACTGGGTACCATGCCGCCTGGCATGTACAATAACCAACTATTTAAAATACACAAATATTTCAAAACACGGAACATCGTAAATCACAAACTATAGAAGGAAAGTCTAGTGTCTCTATACATCAGAGTCTAACAAAGGAAAAATACAGAAGATAAAGGACATGGGAAAGAGTAGAAGGGGACTCCGAGGTCTGCGGACGCGACAGATAGACCTTGAAGTCTCCAAAGCTATCCCGGCTCACTAATAGTTTGGCTGATAAGGAGCACCTGGATCGGCACACGAAAAACATGTGCAGAGAGTAGCATGAGTACACCACAATCGGTACCCAGTAAGTGCCAAGCCTAACCTCGGTCGGGTAGTGACGAGGTCAGGTCAGGGCCCTACTGGTATATATATATATATATAAAAAATAAAAACAAGGTAGAATGAAATACCACAGTAAAATAAAGACAGAAATTTAACAGGAATTAAATCATAGAAGACAACAGCTCAGTACACAGAGATAACAACAGGGGATCTCCCGAGATACCATCTCGTAGTCCCAAACATAAATGTGTAGTAAAGGGGGATCTCCCAAAATACCGTTCCGTAGTCCCAAAGTAAATATGCAGTATATGGGGATCTCTCGGAATACCGTTGTATAGTCCCAAAGTAAATATGCAGTACAGAGGGATCTCCCTGAACACCGTTCTGTCGTCCCAAAGTAAATATGCAGTACAGGGGGATCTCCCGAAATACCGTTTTGTAGACCCAAAAGTAAATATGCAGCTCAAACAATAGAATTAACAACTACAACACGAAATCCTACAATTTAGACAAAGTACAAATCAAGGAAAAGCAGGAATTTCACTAAACATGCTGCACGGAGTTCAGATAAGCAATTAAGGCAAGTAGACATGCTATTCTAAGCTAACAAGATACTACACATGCTGATGTAACTCAAATAAGAAGGAAACATGTTATTACTTAGCAGAAATCGAGATTTTACAATAATTAGCCCGCGTACGTACTCGTCACCTCACGTACACGACGCTCACATATCAAAACAGTACCAAATCCTAAGGGGATTTCCCCCACACAAGGTTAGGTAAGCCACTTACCTCAAACCAAGCTCAATCAATCGGTCACAATGCCTTTCCCACGAATATCCGGCTTCGAATGGCCCAAATCTTGCCAAAAGTAATTACATATCATAAATACAACCATAATAGACTCATCTAATTAATGAAATCAATACTCAAACAAACATTCCGAAATTCACCCCAAAAAGTTGACCCGGGACCACGACTCAAAATCGAGCAAAAATTACAAAATTCGAAAGCTCATTCACTCACGAGTCCAACCATACCAAATTTATCAAAATCCGACCTCAAATGACCACTCAAAATCCCAAATCAAACTCTTCAAGTCCCTAGCCTCTAACTCCTAATTTCCACCTTAAATACACACTAACTAGGTGAAAAAATAAATGGGGAAGCAAGATTATTGATCAAAAATAAGCACAATGGACTTATCTCAAGAAACCCCTCAAAATGCTCCCAAGAAATCGCCAAACCCGAGTTCAAAATGTTGAAAATGAGCAAAAATCGCGAACCTTTGCATTTAAGTGTTCTGTCCAGAAATCTCGCACATGCGGACTCTCTGTCGCATCTGCGACACCGCACCTGCGGAAATGCCGTCGCAGGTGCGCATTCCACTTAGAATCCCAGGTTCCGCTCCTACGGCTATGTGACCGCATCTGCGACTATCGCAGGTGCAGAAATGCATCGCACCTACGGTTCCTGCCCAGCTCCTTCTTAGCCGCATTTGCAGCTCCTCCTTCGCACATGCAATCCCGCACCTGCGGTCTTCCCCTCTGTAGGTGCGAAAATACCAGAAACCAGAAAATCTTCAGCAACTAGCCTAAGCCCAAATTCAATCTGTTAAGCATCCGAAATACACCCGAGGCCACCGGGACCTCAACCAAACATACCAACAAGTCCTAAAATACCATACAAACTTAGTCGAGCCCTCAAATCACATCAAACAATGCTAAAAACATGAATCACCCTCCGATTCAAACTTAATGAACTTGATACTTTAAACTTCTACAACTGATGTCGAAACCTATCAAATCACATCCGATTTACCCCAAAATTTGCACACAAGTCGTATTCAATATTACAGACCTACTCCAACTTCCGGAATCAGAATCTGACCTAGTATCAAAAAGTCCACTACCGGTCAAAATCTCCAAAAATTCAACTTTCGCCATTTCAAGCTTAAATGAGCTACAGACCTCCAAAACACAATTCGAACACACCCCTAAATCAAAAATAACCCAACGGAGCTAACGGAACCTACGAAACTCCATTCCGGAGTCGTCTTCACACAGTTCCGACTATGGTCAAAATTCTAAGACTTAAGCTTCCGTTTTAGGGACTAAGTGTCCCAAAACACTCCGAAACCAAAAATAAAACCTCCTGGCAAGTAACATAAGCAGAAAAAGATACGGGGGAAACATCAAATAGGAAATCGGGGCTATTACTCTCAAAATAACCGGCCGGGTCGTTACATTCTCCCCCTCTTAAAATAATCGTTCATCCTCGAACGAGCATAGAGACATACCTGAAGTGGTGAAAAGATGAGGATAACGGCTACGCATATCCTACTCGGTGTCCCAAGTCGCCTCCTCGACCGACTGTCCCCTCCATTGAACCTTCACAGAAATAATGTTCTTTGACCTTAGCTTTCTGACCTGTATGTCTAAAATAGCCACTGGCTCCTCAACATAAGATAGATCCTTGTCCAATTGGACTAAGCTGAAATCCAATACATAAGTCGGATCACCTTGATACTTCCGGAGCATAGAAACGTGGAATACCAGATGAACTCCTGCTAGGCTGGGAGGTAAGGCAAGCTCGTAAGCAACTTCCCCAACTCGCTGCAACACCTCAAAGGGACCAATAAACCTTGGGCTCAGCTTGCCCCACTTTCTGAACCTCATAACGCCCTTCATAGGCGAAACCCGTAGCAAGACCCCCTCTTCAATCATGAATGCAACATTGCGAACCTTCCGATCTGCATAACTCTTCTGTCTGGACTGGGCTATGCGAAGTCTATCGTGAATCACCTTACAAGGCATCCTAAACCAAGTCTGTACCTCATAATCTAGCCTCGGCCGGCTCAAACCATCCTACTGGGGACCGACACCGCCTACCATACAGAGCCTCATACTGTGCCATCTGAATGCTGGACTGATAATTGTTGTTGTAGGCAAACTCCGCAAGTGGCAAAAACGGGTCCCAATCACCCCCCAAAATCTATCACACAAGCGCGGAGGATATCCTCCAGTATCTGAATAGTGCGCTCGGACTGTCCATCCGTCTGAGGGTGAAATGCTATGCTCAACTCAACCCGAGTGCCCAACTCATGTTGTACAGCTCTCCAGAACTATGATGTAAACTACGTACCCCGGTCAGAGATAATAGATACTTGTACGCCATAAAGCCTGACGATCCCACGGATATAGATTCGAGCTAGCTACTCGGAAGAATAGGTAGTCATCACAGGAACGAAATGAGCTGACTTAGTCAGCCTATCTACAATCACCCAAACTGCATCAAACTTCCGCTGATTTCGTGGGAGTCCAACAACGAAATCTATAGTGATCCGCTCTCATTTCCACTCCGAAATCTCTAACTTCTAAAGCAATCCACCTGGCCGCTGATACTCATACTTTACCTACTGGCAATTCAGACACCGAGTTACATATTCTACTATGTCCTTCTTCATTCTCCTCCATCAGTAATGCTGTCTCAAATCCTGATACATCTTTGCTGCACCCGGATGAATTGAGTACCGCAAACTTTGAGCCTCTTGGAGAATCAACTCACGCAAACCATCCACATTAGGCACATATAGCATGCCATGCATCCTCAATGCACCATCATCCCCAATAGTGACCTCCTTAGTATCACCGTGTTGGACCGTGTCCTTAAGGACAATCAGATGGGGGTCATCATACTGACGCTCCCTGACGATCATAAAGAGAACACCGAGAGACCACACAAGCCAATACTCGACTCGGCTCAGAAATACCAATCTCATAAACTGGCTGGCTAAGGCCTGAACATCCAACGCCAATGGCCTCTCTGTTGCTGGTAGATATGCTAAACTCCCCAAACTCTCTACCCGGTGACTCAAAGCATCGTCCACCACATTGGCCTTCCCCGGATGCTACAGAATAGTGATATCATAGTTCTTAAGTAGCTCCAACCACCTCTGTTGATGCAAGTTAAGATCGTTTTGCTTGAACAGATGTTGCAAACTCTTATGATCTGTGCATCAAGTGCATAAAAGATGTTGGGGCATTGGTCAGCCCAAAAGACATCACAAGGAACTCGTAGTGACCATACCGAGTCCGGAAGGCAGTCTTCGGGATATCTGGCTCCTGAATCTTCAGCTGATGATAGCCGGAACGTAAATCAATCTTGGAAAATACCATGGCACCCTGTAACTGATCAAATAAGTCATCAATACGAGGCAAAGGATATATGTTCTTCACTGTGACTTTGTTCAACTGGCGGTAATCAATACACATCCGCATAGAACCATCCTTCTTCTTCACAAATAAGACAGGAGCACCCCAAGGTGACACACTGGGCCGAATGAAGCCCTTATCAAGCAATTCCTGTAACTGCTCCTTCAACTCTTTTAACTCGGGAGGAACCATACGATATGGAAGAATAGAGATGGGTTGAGTGCCAGCAACAAATCAATGCCAAAATCAATATCTCTGTCGGGCGGCATGCCCGGAAGATCAGCTGGAAACACATCTGGAAAATCCCTTACTACTGAGACTGACTCATTGTAGGGGTATCAATACTAACATCTCGCACATAAGCTAGATAAGCATCACACCACTTCTCAATCATTCGTTGAGCTTTAAGAAATGAAATAACTCTGCTGGGAGTATACTCTAAGGTACCTCTCCACTCTAATCGCGGTAATCCTGGCATAGCCAGCGTCACGATTTTTGCGTGATAATCAAGAATAGCATAATGGGGCGACAATCAGTTCATGTCCGAAATAATATCAAAGTCCACCATACTGAGCAATAATAAATCGGCGCTGGTCTCAAAACCACTAAGAGCAATCAAACATAACCGATACATGCGGTCCACAACAAGAGAATCTCCCACAGGAGTAGACACATAAACATGGGAACTCAAAGAATCCCGAGACACGCCCAAATACGGGGTAAAATCAGAGGACACATAAGAATATGTAGAGCCTGAGTCAAATAATACCGACGCATCTCTATGACAGATCGGGACAATACCTGTAATGACAGAATTAGAAGTGACTGCCTCTGTACGAGCAGGAAGGGCACAATATCTGGCCTGGCCTCCCCCTCTAGGGCGACCTTTACCTCCCCGGCCTCCACCTCAGGCTAGCTGAGCAGGTGGGGTGGCAGCTGGTGCTAGAATCATAGTCTGAGGACCCTGTGGAACACGTTGTGGATGAGAAGTCTGTGGAGGTGCACCCCTCCTAAATCTGGGGCAATCCCTTACCATATGGCGAGTGTCGCCACACTCAAAACAAGCTATGGGAGGGCGTGGCTGTTGTGGCTGTCTCGGGCTAGATCTGCTGGAGTGGACGCTAGGAACACCCCATGCAGGAGGCACACTATATACTGGCGGCATATAATAAGGCTCATGGGGCCTAAAAGGGGCTAGAACACCACTGGCGGCTGGAAGAGCTTAATGAACGGGGCGACTAACGTAACCACCTATCATGACGAGCTGTTGGGGCATGAGCACCAGAATAATAACCAGTCTCTTGAGGTCTCTTGGCCTCTTTCTCCTCTCTGTCCCGGGCAAGTGTGCCCTCCAGTCTCCTAGAAATACTCATAACCTGATGATAAGAAATATCCATCTCTAACTCCCTGTCCATACTAATCTGTATGTTGGGGTGGAGTCCCTCAATAGACTATCGAACCCTCTCTCAAACTGTGGTAACCAAGGCCGGTGTATGTCGGGCCAAATCACTGAAGCGAACTGCATACTCTGACACAATCATAGCACCCTGGCGCAAATGCTCAAACTCCGCACGCCATGAGTCGCTGAGGCTTTGAGGGACATACTCTCTCAAAAATATGTCCGAGAATTGAGTTCATGTAAGTGAAGCTGCCTCATCCAGTCTACTCAGCTCATAAGCACGCCATCACTGATAGGCTACTCCTCCAAGCTGGAATGTAGTAAAAGAAACCCTGCTCGTCTCTGCTACGCCCATAGTATGGAGAATACGATGACACTCCTCCAGAAAACCATGAGCATCATCTGTAGACAATCCGCTGAAGGTAGGTGGGTGGTACTTCTTGTACCTCTCAAGTCTGAGCTGCTCCACCTCAGAAGTTGCTGCCCTAATCTCGGGCTGAGCTGGAGCTACCGGCTGCATTGGTACAATCTCTGGAACCTGGTCGACCTAAACCCGCTGCTCTGGAGTACCGGCTATGGTAGTCTATGCTCCTCCACCAGCTTGTGATGTGGCAAGAGCAAGTGGGATCAATCCAGCCGGAGCTAAGGTGCTGAACATGCTCAGAAACTGGGCTAGAGTCTCCTAGAGGGCTGGTGCAGAAACATGTACCTCAGGTGTCTGCCCTCCAGCTGGAGCTACTGGGGGCTCCTCTCTTTCTTCTTACTCTAGATCGTATGGTAGAGCTTAGTTGTAAGAAATTCACACTCCTAAATTCTATTTTATTCGTTATACAAGGATACCTACATCCAAAAATACAGTTGGTAAAAGATTGAATGTGGTTGTGGAAGAGTTGAGTTAGAGGAACTCGATTTTGCATCATGCTTATGATGAGTAAATGTAAGGTCTTCAGTAGATTATATGTGTACTACGATGTGTAAGCTTATTGATAAAGAGCCCTAAGGCATGAATATCTATCCACCCCTATGGTATAAAGCAATAAGAGAATCAGAAGGTAGATACAAGTTTTAAAAAGTAAAAGAAGCTAGGTGAAGAAGGATACGAGGTACCCAATTAGTGAAGATTATCTGTATTTACAATTCAGGATAAGTCTGGACCCGAAAATCAATTCGGTCAAGCATAAGAGGAGGCCCCAGTCCGAGGTCAAACATGATTTCATCAAGGACGAGGTATCTAAACTCCTTAAAATAGGGTCCATTCGGGAGTTTAAATACCCGTATTGGGTAGCAAACGTAGTGGTAGTCTCTAAAAAAGGGAATAAACTAAGAATGTGTGTAGATTACAAAGATTTGAATAAGGCATGCCCCAAAGACTCTTTTCCTTTGCCCAACATCAACCGTATGATCGATGTCATGGCTGCCCACGAGATCCTCAATTTGCTCGATGCCTATTTCGGGTACAACCAAATACGGATGGACCTGGGTGATCAGGAAAAAACCTCCTTCATCACTAAATAGTGAATACAGCACATACTATTATAATGTAATGTCGTTTGGATTAAAAGATGTCAGTGCCACATACCAACGCCTAGTAAATCAGATGTTTGAAGAACGAATAGGAAAATCAATGGAAGTTTACATTGACGACATGTTAGTTAAGTCCCTGTGAGCAGAGGACCATTTAAAACATTTGAGGGAAACCTTCAGCATACTAAAGCAGTACAATATGAAGTTAAACCCATAAAAATGTGCGTTTAGAGTTGGTTCGGGTAAGTTTCTTGGATTCATGGTATCCAATCGGGGAATCGAGATCAATCCCGATAAGATTAAATCCATCAAAGATATCATGGTCGTGGACAACGTAAAGGTTGTGCAAAGGTTAACCGGGCGAATAGCCGCCCTGGGGCAATTTATTTTGAGGCCGTTCGACAAGAGCCACCGATTCTTCGCTCTGTTGAAGAAAAAGAATAATTTCTCATGGACCCCGGAATTCCAACGAGCTTTGGAAGAACTCAAGAGGTACTTATCGAGCCCCCCGTTGCTTCACAGACCAAAGACAGACGAATGATTGTACTTGTACCTGGCGGTCTCGGAGATAGCGGTAAGTGGAGTCCTAGTTTGGGAAGAGCAAGGTACACAATTTCCAATTTACTATGTTAGTAGGACCTTAGGTGAGGCCGAAACTAGGTACCCTCACCTGGAAAAACTGGCGCTCGCTTTGCTAAGCGCCTTTAGGAAGCTACAAATATACTTCCAATGTCACATCATATGTATCGTAACTACTTACCCATTTGAGGAACGTTATGCATATGCCCGAACTCTCGGGCCAATTGGCCAAATGGGCTGTAGAAATAAGTGTTTACGATATCGAGTACCGACCTCGGACCACCATTAAGTCTCAAATTTTGGCAGACTTTGTAGCCGACTTTACACCGGCCCTAATACCCGAGGTCGAAAGAGAGTTACTTGTTAACTCCGGAACTTCCTCGGGAATCAGGACCCTATTCACCGACGGCGCCTCAAATGCAAAAGGGTACGGACTTGGCACGTAGTAAAGCCACCAACAAGTAATATAATTAGACAATCCATAAAGACTGTGAAATTGACTAACAACGAGGCCGAATATAAGGCCATGATTACAGGACTTGAACTAGCCAAGAGCTTGGGGAAGAGGTGATCGAAGCCAAGTGCGACTCCCTCCTTGTGGTAACCAAGTTAAAGGGACATTCAAGGTTAGAGAAGAACGAATGCAAAGATATTTGGACAAGTTACAGGTGGCATTACATCAGTTCAAAGAATGGACTTTGCAACATGTACCTCGGGATCAAAACAACGAGGTTGATGCCCTCGCTAACTTGGGATCTTCGGTCGAAGATGACGAGATCAACTCGGGAGAAGTCGTACAACTTATGTAATTGGTGGTAGAAGAAGGCCACGCCGAGATCAACTCAACGAGCCTAACTTAGGACTGGAGGAATAAGTACATGGAATATTCAGGGACGGTAAACTGCCCTCGGATCCAAAAGAATCGAGGGTCCTGCGTACAAAGGCAGCCCGATTTAGCTTGTCCAAAGACGAAACCTTGTTCAGAAGAACGTTCGATGGACCACTTGCAATCCATGAAGGTACTTGTGGAAATCATTCGAGCACCAAATCGCTGGTTCGCAAAATAGTTAGAGCCGGTTACTACTGGTTCGACATGGAAAAAGATGCGAAGGAATTCGTGCGAAGATGAAATAAATGCCAAAGGCATGCTCCGATGATTCATCGAGCCAGAGAGTTGCTACATTCGGTCTTGTCACTATGGCCATTCATGAAATGAGGGATGGACATCATTGGCCCCCTTCCATGAGCACCCGGTAAGGCTCAATTTATTTTATTTATGACTGATTATTTTTTCTAAATGGGTGGAAGCACAGGAATATGAGAAGGTAAAAGAAAAAAAGTCATTGACTTCATTTGGGACTACATCATATGCCAATTCGGATTGTCGACCGAGATTGTATGCGGTAATGGAAAACAATTCATCGGAAGCAAAGTATCCAAATTCCTTGAAGACCATAAGATCAAAAGAATCCTATCAACACCCTATCACCCTAGTGGGAATGGACAAGCTGCATATACCAACAAAACCATATTCTAGAGCCTTAAAAAGAGGTTAGCCGACGCCAAAGGAAGATGGAAGAAAATACTGCCCGAGGTCCTATGGGCATACCGTACAACCTCGAAGTCCAGTACCGGGGCCACCACATTTTCTTTGGTTTATGGCACCGAAGCTTTAATACCGGTCGAGGTCGGAGAACCAAGCATCATATTCCAATTCGCAATAAAGGAATCGAACAACAAGGCTATAAGTACGAGCCTGGAGCTATTGGATGAAAGGCCCGAAGCCTCCCTTATTCGGTTGGCCTCCCAAAAATAGCGGATTGAAAGATATTACAATTAAAGGGCCAACATTCGACACTTCAATCTTGGTACTAAGAAAAGTCACACTGAGCACCCGAAACCCGAACGAAGGGAAATTAGGGCCGAACCAGGAAGGACCATACCAAATTATCGATATCACCGGAAACGGATCCTGCAAGCTCAGAATAATGAATGACGAGCAATTACCGAACAACTGGAATATAACTCACTTAAAGCGATATTATTACTAAGGTACGGCCCCGAATCTTTCTTTTATTTTTACATTTCAAACTAACACTAGCTGGTAACCAACAAGGGATTATACGAGATCCTAGGTCTGAAAGCACACGTTGCACTCTTTTTTCCTTGAACCGGCTTTGTCCCAAATGGGTTTTCCGGCAAGGTTTTAAACGAGACAACAAGTAAATCGTGCTAACTTAGAATTGAAGGATGGCTACAAACCGGTGACAATGATCACAACAGCATTCGAGGCCTCTCTTCAGTCAGCCCGGAACACTGGGGGGGGTGGGGTGGAGGGGGGAATACCCTCGGATATTTTGGGGAAAAGTTTACCCTCGGCAAACCATAAACCTAAACTATTTTGGGGAAAAGTTTTCGGTAACACTGAATCCCTCTGATGCCTAAACACAAAATAATGTTAAAGGCAAGGTTTGTTCGAACCTTAGAACACAACCTAATTATTTCATGCTAAGGCATTTCGATCTTTGCGAATACAAATAAAAAAGCAAAGGAAAAATTCAAAAGCTATGAAAGGAAAAAGCCTTAGATATATATCAAAATTTCTTTTTACAAGAGCTGAATAGCCCTGATACATATTTTTACAAAGGTCGAACGGCCTCAATAAAAAGATAGTACAAAAAACAAAAGGCAAAAATGCCTAAAAAGATCCTAAGTGGCCTAATCTTCATCGGGGGCCACGTCATCACCTACGGGGTCTTCACCACCATCGGACTCACCCGACGCTTCATACCCCTCGGAATCTTCCTCGGGATAAGCCAACTTCCTGGCCTTGGCTTCGTATATCTTGGTTGTCTCGATTTCAGTCAATAAGTCAAAATTCTGTGCATGGAATCCCTCGAGGGCCTCCCTTCGAGATTTCCACTTCGCATACTTTACCATGTTTCTCGCTTAGTCCTGAATCGCCTTGGCATCGGCCTTGTGCTGGGCCACCTTATCATCGGCCTCGGCCCTGACCACGGCAACCTATGACTTAGCCGCCTCAATCTCCTTGGACAGATTCTCTTGACCGAAGACAGTTGAGTTCAGTTGAGATTGAAGCCCCTCAATCTTTTCGACTTGCACCAAGTTTTTCTCCTTTGCAGCCCGAAGTTGAACCTCAGTCGAAGCCAACTGAGTCCGGGCAGTCTCTTTCTCCAAGCCAGGCGATCCATGTTCTTCTTCCATTCTTCAACCTCGGCTTTGACCGTATCCACCTCCCCCCGGAGCTACTCGATCTAGTTAAGCTTCTTTTGAACCTGCGGGTTCAGATCGTTAGCCACCGTGTCTGACTTATCATGACTAACTTCAAAAAATCTTCTTACCTACTCGACCAGGTCGGCATGCTCCTTCCGAGCCGCTTCTAGCTCAGCCTAGGATTTCTCACTAAGAAGCTTGTAAGCATCTTTCTTCTCAGTAAGCTCCCGAGTCTCGACCTCGTGACGTTTGAACTCTTCCTAGTATCGAAGAAAATCCTCGTGATGAAGTACTGAGGCCTGCAAGCACAAAGAAAAATGTTACGATTATTTACGACTAAATCTAAGTACATAATAAAGGGACATTCGAAGTCACCCGATTCAATGTCTGTTAAGCTTCGTTGAACAGGCACGGCGCTTCCACCTCATTCATTTTGGCTTGATCCTTTTCGGTCACCAAGAACCGAAGGTAACTGGCAATCCCCACGGGGGCAAAGAGAACCCGGGCATCCTCTGGAATGGACATAAAGATTGCTCGCTTCCGGGTAGGATCAACACTCGAAGCTGGGAACTGATTCACTAATTTTAGGCTTGAAGAAGACCCGCCAGCTCCCGTTGACGGTATCTTCTTTGGTACAGGTAAGTCACCCAGCCCAGTGACATCCTCTGAGGTAGTAGAATCCAAGCCATCGAAGAAGTTGTGAAAAGAATCAGATGTTCCTTGGGGCCCCTCGCTGAGGTGACATTTCAACGTCTGAGCCTCGTTTATCATAGAATCAGTAAAAGAAGGTAACCTAAAGAGATCTATCACCCCGAGTGCGTCCTTCGGAAGTACCGACCACGGTTTCTTTGTCGGCCTCCCCAGCTCGGGGCAAAACGGCCTCAACCATCCCTAGTTCGGAGGCCTTGGCCATTGCTTCTTCATCGGCCTCCCTGGTTTGAGGCAGTTTGAAACCACTTCTCACGTATGCCACCAATTCGGATTCTTCTTCTTCATATTCAGACTCATCCCTCAACCGGTGGACTGAGTCTGATGGGAGTTCTCGGGTGCTGGTATTTTCTTTAGGTTTGCGCGCCAGCCGCTTCCTCGATTTTTTCTTTTCGAGGCTCGAGGAGCTCGGAGCTTTTCTTTTTTTCTTCTCTTTATCCTGCTTCGGAGTAGGGGGATCAGTGAATATGTCATCATCATCGGATGGAGGCCTCATTTAGATATCTTTTGGTAAACCTATAAAAGTAAAAGTAAAACAATTCAAAAATCGAGGGCGTGAAAGTAAGGTCAAATGTAACTTAAAGAATAAAATCTCACTATGAGAATGGGCCTCCCATCGGCCCTTCGAAAGATCATGCCATGAGCGCTCAGAATAAGATCTTTGTATTGCGATACCCTCGACCCACTCCTTGAGTCGAGGAACTGCATCCAACATTTGAGCAACAGCTGCACCATCACAAAATATCGATGAGAAGGGAGGAAAAAGAAAAGCAATAAAATAAATCTTAAAGGCAAAGTCATGCTTACGTTTCATGTTCCATTTCTCTGGAAATGGCATATCCTTGGTCGAGATTAAATCCTAGGTCTTCACTCGAACAAATCGGCCTAACCAGCCTCGGTCCCGATTCTCATCGATGCTAAAGAATAGGGCCTTACTGGCCCGACGTGCAAGCTTAACTAATCCCCCTCGATAGAGTCGGCGGCTATACAGGTGCATAAGGTGGTCAATGGTAAAGGGACACCCCTCGATTTTACTCACGAAGAATCGAAGAAGAATTACAATCCTCCAAAACGAAGGATGAATCTACCCGAGAGTCACCTTATACCTTTTGCCAAAGGCTATGATAACTGGATCTAAAGGACCCAACGTGAAAGGGTAAGTATAAACACTTAAAAACCCCTCCACGTAGGTGGCGATCGATTCCTCGGGGGCAGGGACCACTACAAGCTTATCAGCCCAGTTGCAGTCCTTCTTGACCTTCTCGAGGACATTATCGGTGACCGAACATATATACCTCAAGATCGGCTCGCACCGACCCGGTATCGAGGAGGTTTTCTCAACCTTAAAATCGGCTCCGGTTGGACACCCCGCAAGGACGAACGTCTTTAGAGGGGGTTCTGGTGTCGGTTCTTCAGTGACAGCAGGTGAAACATTCTCAGACGGTCTCGAGGAAGAGGGGTTTTCTTTATGAGGAACGGATTTTGAAGTCTTTGTCATTGCTTCTAAATAGAGGGAGAAAAGAAGGTACTGATAAAATAGGAGGTGTAATTAGCAAATAACTTATGAAATCTTTCAGAAAACCAGAAGGGAAGAAGTTTTAAACTTAAGTTTTCAGAAAACCAGAAGATGAGAGTGATGAAGTTTTCTTAAGACACAAGAGCAAATGTTTGAATGTAAAAGTTCTAATGAATGGATGAAAGGGGTATAGTTTTCTCAAAACGGCAGTTCGCATCCTGTAGCGGCCGACCGCTAACTGACACACATTTAATGTCTTGAGGATTGGACCGATGGGACATTTCAACTATTCTTATCACTTACGTCATGAATTCGCCGTCATAATTTATTGGAGTGAGAATCGGAAGCTCGTATCATTTCTCATCGTTTACTCTCTGAAAAACAAAGGGATTTGATGTCATATTTTTGTCACTTACGTCATGCTATATCGAAGTAAGAATTTGAGGCTCATATCGTTTCTCGTCATCTACTCTCCGAAAAACGAGGGGACTATCTGTATACGGGTACAGCCGAGCTCGATATTCGATCGAGCTTCTGAATTCCCTCATTAGGCCAGGGTCCAAATATCCGTGATCGGGTGAAGTTGAGATCAAAGATCAATCTAACGTCTAACTCCATTAGCCAAGATCGGCACATGGTGATTATGATCGAACCCAAAGCATTGTCAAAGTTAGCCATCAAAACCATCAGATTTGCCCTCGAATTTACCGAAGGCGTAACCGGTCTTGTTTCTAACGGTCTCGAAGAAAGCTTTGCCAACTCATCCGACAGGGGTCCGTAATTCTCACCATTAACCAATCATTATGGCAGAAATTACGGAGCGAGTCAAAAAGGGACCAACGGTCAGCAAATCATGGACTTTTGCCTTTTATAGAACAATGAGATAATATCTTAAAAGGTAGGTCTTCCCTAATATATAAAAGGGACTTAACAATTCATGAGACACATTGTAACATACACTGATAAGTAACACATTCTCTAAGTTCTTACTCTCCGATATCTTTGTGTCAAGAAAAGTACATTCAACTCAAGGGTAGCTGGCTTTCTTAAGCTAAAATCATCCAATTCGTGTGGTTTGCAGTTAATTTATCGCTATTTATTTCAGTTGCAATCTAATTTATCGCTTTTATATCAAGTTGATTTGCATATCCTTTAAACCACTAACAAATTCAATTGTTATCCGATTTCGAGGGTAAACAGAAACTTAGCTCAAAGTAATAATATAAAATATGAAATGAAGAGAGGAAGAGAGAACTATCTTATTTCATCAAGTGTTTTCCAAGTGTGTACAATGTGATGCCCAAACCCTCTATTTATAGGATGACATTGAGGTAACACAAATGGATGTCATGAATATAGTATTAACTATTGAGAACATGGGGGAAGATCATGGAGAGGTTATGGAGGTGTGGGAGTTACAACTATAATTATGAGAAGTAGTGGGGATTATCTATATAATGGAGAAGTGAAGTTATAGTTGATTATTGGACATCCATATAATATGTATTTCATAACAAATTTGATTTTACTTTGCTATTATAAACAACTTGAGGCGGACATTTTTTTCATAGAAAACTAAAATAGTCTTTTTGTTTATAAAATATAACTCAAAGTAACAATATGGAACAAGGAAAAACAAGCTAAGAGATATATAGAGAAAGAGAGAAGAGATTCTTATTTCTTTTTCAATTGTGTATATTTTTCTATCTATTACAAGGCCTTTATATAGGCATGAAAAGTGAAGAAAAAATATGGCATTGAATATGTCATTAAACATATATAGAAAATATGTCATTAAGCATTTGAGATATAGATCATGGAGAAAGAGTAGACATCTACTATAATTTGATATTTCTTATAACACTCCCCCTTGGATGTCCATAGATAATGTGCCTCGTTAAAACCTTATTAGGAAAAAAAATCCTTGTGAAGGAAAAAGAGTACACATGTTTAGAAATACGCTTTTTGGTTGCCTAATTAAAAACCTTGAAAGAAAAACCCAGTGGGACAAAACCTTGTAAGGGAAAAAGAGTACACCACGTATTAACTCCCACTGATGAGAGCATCAATTCACATCCTTGAGCCTTCGCATCCCAATCTTGTACACTAGTTCTTGAAGGTTGAGGTCGGTAGAGATTTGGTGAACAAATCAGCCATATTATCACTTGAACGGATCTGTTGCACAGTGATATCACCATTCTTTTGAAGATCATGTGTGAAAAATAACTTTGGTGAAATGTGCTTTGTTCTATCTCCTTTTATGAATCCTCCATTCAATTGAGCTATGCATACTGCGTTGTCTTCATACAAAATTGTGGGTAGTTTGTCACACTTCAAACCACATTTGTCTCGAATAAGGTGTATTACAGACCTTAATCATACACATTCTCGACTTGCTTCATGAATAGTAATTATCTCAGCATGATTAGATGAAGTAGCCACGATTGATTGCTTAGTCGATCGCCAAGATATTGCAGTGCCTCCACATGTAAACACATAGCCTGTTTGAGATCGAACCTTGTGTGGGTCAGATAAATACCCAACATCGGCACAACCAACAAGATCGGGACTGCAATCATTGCCATAAAATAATCCCATAACGGTAGTCCCTTTTAGATACCGCAATATGTGTTTGATTCCATTCCAATGTCTTCTTGTAGGAGCAGAGCTATATCTTGCTAAGATATTAACTGAAAAAGTTATGTCAGGCCTTGTAGTATTAGCAAGATATATTAGTATACCAATTGCACTAAGATATGGTACTTCAGGACCAAGAAGCTCTTCATTCTTTTCTTGAGGTCGGAACGGGTCCTTATTCACATCAAGTGATAGAACAACCATCAGAGTACTTAATGGATGTGCTCCATCCATGTAAAACCGTTTTAATACCTTTTCTATGTAGGCAGATTGATGAACAAAAATCCCGTTTGCAAAATGTTCAATTTGCAAACCAAGACATAATTTTGTCTTTTCGAGATCTTTCATCTCGAATTTCTTCTTTAAATAATCAATTGCCTTTTGGAGTTCTGTAGGAGTTCCAATAAGGTTTATGTCATCAACATATACAACAAGTACAACAAACTCCGATGTTATTTTCTTTATAAAAATACATGGACAAATGGGATCATTTATATAACCTTTCTTTAATAAATATTCACTAAGGTGGTTATACCACATTCTTCCTGATTGCTTTAGACTATACAAAGATCTTTGCAATTTGATTCAAAATATTTCCCTGAATTTTGAATTATGTGCGTCAGGCATTTTAAATCCCTCGGGAATTTTCATATATATATATCTCATTATCAAGTGACCGTAAAGTTAGGTTGTAACCATATCCATTAAATGCATGTCAAACTTTTCATGGACAGAAAGACTAATGAGATAACAGAACGTTATAGTATCCATAACAGGAGAATACGTCTCTTCATAATCGACACCATGCCTTTGTGAAAATCCTTGTGAAACAAGGCATGATTTATATCTTTGTATCTCATTTTTATCATTCCTTTTACGTACAAAGACCCATTTATAGCCAATAGGTTTAACACCATTAGGTGTTCGGACTACAGACCCAAAAACTTCACGTTTTGCAAGTGAATCCAACTCAGATTGGATTGCTTCTTGCCATTTTGGCCAATTACATCTTTGTCGATATTCTCCAACGGATTGAGGTTCAAGATCCTCATTATCTTGCATAATGCTAGATGCAACATTGTATGCAAAGAGATAATCCACCACTATATTCAATCGATTCAAATTTGTCTCAATATCGATTGAATTTATTGATAGTTCCTTATTTTTTTGAGTCTCAGGCTCATCGATATCCTCATGAATCTCAAGATTGGTTAAATCATGGGTTTCTTTATGGGACTCTTTCGTAATGTCATCTTGATCATTTATTTTCCTTTTTTTAGAATTTCGTTCCTTAGAACCCAATGGTCTGCCACGCTTTAGGCGTGCTTTTAACTCATTAGCTATGACACTAGAAGATTGTCCAATAGGGACATCAATACGGATTGGAACATTCTATGCAGGGATATGTGATTTCGTTATCTTTTTCAGATCCGTAAATACATCTGGCATTTGATTTGCTATTTTCTGCAAATAGATAATCTTTTGCACCTCTTTTTTACAAATAGAGGCACGTGGATCAAGATGAGACAATGATGGATTTTTTCACAAAATTTCCCGTTTGATTTCACCAATTTCTCCCCCTAATTTTGGGGAAAATGCCTCATCGAATCGACAATCTACAAATCGAGCAGTGAATAAATCTCCCGTTAATGTTTCGAGGTAGCGAATAATTGAGGGCAATTCAAACCCAACATATATTCTTAACCTTCTTTGGGGACCCATCTTGGTGCGATATGGCGGTGCTACAGGCACATATAAAGCATCCAAAAATTCTTAGATGGGATATATTAGGTTCATGACTCAAAAATAATTGTAACGGGGAATATTTATGATAATTTGTCGGTCTGAGACAAATTTACATTGCTGCATGCAAAATGGCATGACCCCAAACTGAAGTGGATAACTTGGTTTTCATAAGTAATGGTCTTGCTATCAATTGCAGACGTTTAATCAAAGATTCTGCAAGGCCATTTTGAGTGTGAACATGAGCTACAGAATGTTTCACTTTTATCCCAATTGATAAGCAATAATCATTAAATGCTTGGGATGAAAACTCAGTGGCATTATCAAGTCTAATAGACTTAATTGGACTATCAGGAAATTGTGCCCGTAATGGGATTATTTGTGCCATTAATTTTGCAAATGCCAGGTTGCAAGATGACAATAGGCACACATGAGACCATCTAGAAGATGCATCTATTAAGACCATAAAATATCTAAACGACCCATTAGGTGGGTGAATAAGTCCACAAATATCCCCTTGTATACGTTCCAAGAATGCAGGGGACTCAATCCCAACTTTTGTTGGTGATGGTCTAATAATTAACTTGCATTGATAACAAGAAGTGCAAGAAAATTCATTATTTAAAAGAATCTTTAAATTCTTTAATGGATGCCTATTTGCGTTTTCTATAATTCGTCTCATCATAATTGATGCATGATGTCCCAATCGATCATGCCAAAGTACAAAAGTATTGGAATCAGTAACCTTTTGGTTTACGATAAAATGTGCCTTAATTGCACTAATTCTTGTCCAATACGGGCCACAAGATAAAGATGGAAACTTCTCAATAACCCTTTTCTGGCCAGAGACATTCTTGGTAATGATGAGATATTTGAGATTATTCTCATCTATTGTCTCAATATGAAATTCATTTCGACGGATATCTTTAAAACTCAACAAGTTTCTCTTGGATTTGGAGGAGAACATTGCATTCTCTATGATAAGTATTGCTCCCTTAGGC
>AWOL01S0011352.1:20611-32171 GCA_000715115.1 Nicotiana otophora | reverse complement strand
CATTTCGACGGATATCTTTAAAACTCAACAAGTTTCTCTTGGATTTGGAGGAGAACATTGCATTCTCTATGATAAGTATTGCTCCCTTAGGCAGAGTTATATTAGCTCTTCCAGAGCCTTCGATTAGATTACTACTACCAGAAATTATAGTAACATCTAATTTTAAAAGACGAAAAACTTAAGTCATATTAGTACACATGAAACAATGAGTGTGCAAATAATGGTAACTAAACACAAAAGTAGACAATAAACTGTATAAACGTTAAAAACATGACCAACGTTCATAAGGTATATAATAAACAAAATGACGAAATATTGTAGTCATATTAACGAGTTACCATAAATAATATATTATACAATAGTTAAGTAACAAAAAGATTTCCTAAAATATGCTAAATAAAAAATGGTCAAAGTTATACATGTAACCTCTTAATTGATATCCTTCTTGAAGAAAAGGTTAATGACACTTTATTAGAACTCAGATTACTAGGCTTACAAACCAATTGCTTGAACAAAGTGCGGCATTGATACTGTTGCTACTTTAAATAATTAAGTCATATTGACATAAAAAAAAATCCAACGTTTGTTTAGTACTAATTTTCTATGTTAAGTGGAATAATATAATATAAACATATAAGAAAAGAAGAATATTGCTTGGGCACGACTACGAATAGCATAATGGGAATACACCTCATTCATGTCGGGTAATGGTGTAGACCCAATGGGTCGATTATCGTGATTTTTCGTGGGCAAGTCATTATTTCGTTCAGCTACAAGGAGAAGAGAAATCAACTCAGAGTACTTCTTGAAACCTTTCTCTCGATACTGTTGTTGCAGGACCATATTGGAAGCATGAAACGTTGTGAATATTTTTTCAAACATATCATAGTCTGTGATACTATCTCCACAGAGTTTTAATTTAGAAATAATTCTGAACATCGCAGAATTATATTCTGAAACAGACTTAAAGTCTTGGAGCCTTAGATGAGCCCAATCATATCATGCTTGTGGAAGAGTGACCAACTTTAAGTTGTCATATCTTTCCTTTAATCCATTTCACAAAACATGTGGATCTTTGACTGTGAGATATTCTATTTTCAACCCTTCATCAAGGTGATGGCGCAAGAAAATCAAGGCCTTAGCACAGTCTTGGGTAGATGCTTTATTTCTATCTTTAATGACGTCTCCAAGACCTATTGCATTTAAATGGATTTCAGCATCCAACACCCATGTTATATAGTTCTTGCCCGAAATTTCAAGGGCAACAAACTTTCTTTTCATAATATCAATCATAATTAAAAGAGGGGAAAAATTATACCTTAGTCTTCTCAAAGAGCTTCTTGAGACGGTAGAGTCACGTGCTGATAACATGTTATAAAATATAACTCAAAGTAACAATATGGAATAAGGAAAAACAAGCTAAGAGATATATAGAGAAAGAGAGAAGAGATTCTTATTTCTTCTTCAATTGTGTGTATCTTTTTATCTATTACAAGACCTTTATATAGGCATCAAAAGTGAAGAAAATATGTCATTGAATATGCCATTAAACATATATAGAAAATATGTCATTAATCATTTGAGATGAAGATCATGGGGAAGAGTAGACATCTATCATAATTTGATATTTCTTATAACATTTTTATAATATTTGAGTTAACAATCATTAGAGCTGGACCATTAAATTTGTAAAAGGACAATTTTTATAATTAGACATGCTTTACTTACTCCCATCATATATCAGATTTTAATCTTGGAAAGTCCATGTTGTGTTGGTTATTTATACCTACCAAAAACTAAATGTTGTATTAACTGGACAAAGATTAAAGTAAATACTACTAAGTTTCATATGCAGATCAAAAAGTACTATATTAGCTATGTTTTTTATATTAAAATTACTTTACTTATTGCGCCAATAAAACGACACCAATACACCCTCAAACGACGTTTGAGATTGAAGAAGTAGCTTGCCTCGAGCCTTTCTAATTTGGGCAACGACCCAAGAACCCTCCTCTTCTCGTCTCTCTCTCTCTCCTTCCAATTCTGGAATTGTATCTCCTACTCACACGCTTCCATCCGTTGAATATTCCAAAGGAAACCCTTTTTACACTTCGAAACCCTAGGCATTTCTCTTCTCCCATCACAAATTGCAATTCACACTACACAATCATCACATACACAACGCAAACCTATATATACACATTTGAAGTTTGATCGAAGCGAAAGAATTTTACGGTTTTACCCTAGCCTGAAAATGGCGTCAATGAAGCTGATGGCTTCATCGGCGTCGCGCAATTCCGATCGAAGGAAATCGTCCGCGTCGTCGTCGTCTTCGTCGTCGACGATGCCACACGATTTGCAGTATTCAAACAACGGGAGTAATAATAGTAGTAGTAATTTGGAAGCGACTTCGGTGACGCCTGATTTAATTTTCCGGAATGTGTACGGAGAGAGTCATAGTAATACTTTACTGAACACGGAGATTACGTTACTCGATGCTGCCGGAGCAATAACGCCGATTAGTGATTCCGAGACACCGCCGGCCACGGCGGTGACGGCTAGTGAGGTGCCACCGGTTAGGAGGACGGTGGATGATGTGTGGAGGGAAATTGTGGAAGGGAAGAGGGAAAAGCAAAGGGCGGCAGTAGTTGCGGGCTGTAAAGAGGAGATGATGACGCTGGAGGATTTTCTGGTGAAAGCGGGAGCAGTTGAGGAGGAGGCCGTGGCGCCTGTGCAGGGGCCTGAGGTGAAGGTTGAACTAGGGACTGAAAGGCTGAGTGGTGGAATTTTTGCATTTGATAATAGTACTCCATACATGGCCACGCCGCAGCAGAGCGTGCCAGGATTTGGAAGAGGGAAGAGGAAGGCGGTTTTGGAACCCTTAGATAAGGCGGCGATGCAGAGGCAACGGAGGATGATTAAGAACAGAGAGTCAGCTGCCCGGTCTAGAGAGCGGAAACAGGTAAATGTAGTACTATGTGTTGCTTGCTTGTAGTAACCACCATTAGTCTTTTAGCTGAATTGGGATTTTTGGTTATGGGTTACAGGCTTATCAAGTGGAACTTGAGTCAATGGCAGTTAAATTAGAAGAGGAAAACGAACTTCTGTTGAAAGAGAAGGTAATGTACTTTTATATTGTCTGGCAGCTAGACCTATGTTGTTGTATCAATTTAAGATGACACTTGGATTATTTGCATTAAAGTTGTATGGGAAAATGCCTGTTTGCATTTGTTTATACTGGGACTTTGAATTGATTGAGAAAATGAAGGTTCAATGCTAATTCAATTGGTTAGGTATATGATATATCAGCTTCTTAGCATAGCAAAGAAGAGATTGTCTTGTGTCTACCCCCACATCTGTTGCTATTTCAAAGACAACACTTCAATAGTCTAACTCCATAGCTGCAGCCTGCAAGTTTCCATCTTTTTTTCTTTCTAAAAAAAAAAGTTCCTAGCTTTTCTATAAACTTTCAGTGAATTTGTGTTTTGGCTCTATAAGCTCACTGGATACCTTTCTTTTTTAATCTACTAATTGCGCATTAACAATGAAATTGGGGAACAGGGAGAATAGCTGAAGAGGGGAAAGTCTTCCTTATGTGAACTTGATGAAAATCAATCTTCGTGACTTTTGGTAATTATGGATGACCACTTTATTGTAAACACTTTTCTGAGTGAAAAGAAATAATTAGGGGTAAGAGTCTCCAGTATTGCTGCAGGCGCAGGATGCTACTTCTAAGAGGTAGATTATACTAATATTAGTTTCACTTAGTCCAAAGATTTTAGTTCAAACTATTGATTTTCTGATGGAATACATTCTAACATCTTGATTATCATGCTTAACAAAAAAAAAAGAAAAAGAAAAAAAAAACAGTGTAATACCACATAGTAGGGTCTGGGGAGGGTTTACGCAGACCTTACCCCTACCTTGTGAAGGTAGAGAGGCTGTTTCTGATAGACCCCGGCTCAAAGAAAAAAGAAAAAGAAGCTCGTTAATCATTTACAAGTGCTTATTGTTGGTTCCAGTTTTCCAAGGGAATTGTGTATTATTAAGTAATGCAAAGTCTTATGTTTCAAATGAAACATTATATAAATAATGTGGAACTTTATAGTGGAATTATTTTTTCTTTTGCAGCCCACTAAACGACCCCTTACTTGATTAAGAGTGCTTCCAAAGATACAGGAAGGGTCCAGTGTTTGCAAATGAAATATTAGTTTGACTATAGAAATACTTTGGGGAATATTGATGTATTGGTGATCTTGAAGTGGAAGTTCAATACTACTCTTATATTCTACTTAGTTCTTTGACTGCCTAAAAGGCTACGTTTATCTATTAACTTTTTAGGGAAACATCCACTAGACATCTCGTTCTCTGTGGTTAGTTGGATAGTAGCTGAAAGCATATAATCTCGTACTGTTTTGTTTCATATTATGGCCTGTCTGATATGAAATTAAAAGTGTGTTCTTTGGATATTCTTTTTGGGTTGTTTGAGTATAGTCTAGAGAAGTAATGAGCAATTTCCTTACAAAGGCTAATTGTTTACTGATGCATTAAGTAACCATTGCTTCTTCATGGTCCTCGAATGGGCATTTTGATTAGTAGTAAACAGGGTATGTGTTTGAGGCGAGAAATTAATTATTAGCTAGAGAAAGTTGCCTGTTTGATAATCAAGTTTGAGCAGTGCTGTACCATTCTGTAAGCACTTAATAGGTCCAATATATGTTCCTCTGCTTTTCTGTATGTAATTGTTTTGTTGATTTGATTCTCTGAGTAACACAAGTACTTCTCTTAACGATAATTTTCAGGAAGAGCTAACCAGAGCACACTATAAGCAGGTAATTTCTGTTGCTATTCTATTCCCTATTTGTTGCGGTTAAATGGTTCATAGTGTTTCCTCATATCAAGTACTTTGATTAGAGAGTTGTCGCTAAGGTGCATCCACCTTCTCTGTCATTGCTCAGATCAACTACCTCTTTCTTACTGTTGGAGACATTCTTTGCTTCTAACCACATGCTTAGTTACTACTGCCAGCTTAAATGTGTAGAAGAAACCTGGAAATTTCTTGGTTCCTTTATTGCAAAATGATGAGTATAATCAAGGCCATCATTAGATTTCTTAGCTATTATAGACACTGTGCAGCAAAGTATAAGTCAGAAATATGGATTTCTAGCTCTAATGAATTCCATTTAGTTGATGGGATAAGTCTTGGATAGTGTGAGGAAAGTTAACGCTCTATGTTTTCATGTATTTAATTGGCAGAAAAGTTGCTGGATCCACTCTTTGAGGCTTTTGTTGTTTTTCTGTTTCTCTTGCTCATCAAATCCTATAAAAATTGCAGGAATTTAGGAGCCTTCTCCTTCAATCATTTCCCATTTAACTTTCTTTTTTCTCCCGATCAACAAGTTCATGCAAGAAAATTGCTTTCCTTGTCCTTGAAATCCCTTTTCTCGAGAGACCTACCTTTTGAATTCTATGACAGTTAAATTCTCCAACCCTAGCAGGATATAAGATCATCTAAAGCGAAAGTCACTGGTTTAAGAGGTAGGTCTGGAAGAAAGGGAAGGGCATCTGGCAAAACTAATAGCACAGTTTGTGGACAAGAGTTTTGTTTCAGTTCCCTGTAGTTGAGGATCACTTACTTATCAAGAAAACAAAGTGGATTCTGGATAGACAAGACTTTTTCAGCCTTTTTGAGAAAAATTACTCATGAAATTCTCACTTCATTTTGGAAACATTCGTGGGCTGTCACTCTTCTTGTAGTAAGAAAACTCTTTTTCACCCGTTGTAGTTTCTGCTATCAATGTAGGGTCTAAACGTTGGATCAAAATTTGGCATTTGAACTGCTACGGATTTTATGAGCCTATGTGTGTATCTAATCGGAACTAAGTCCTAATACCTCAGAAAATGGATGGTTCGACTTGTTTGAAATTAATTTAGGAGCCCATGTGAAAAAGCTGAGGATGGCCCTTTAGTTTCACTGGCCAAGCTATTGTGAATGTCAACTTCAAAAGATTCATTTAACACAAAAAACCATCAGATGATTTCTTCCTATCCGTCTAACCCTTGGTGGCGGAGTTTCGCCGTACCTATAGGGATGCCAATGGGGCGGTGCGGGTTTAGCAATATGAAAAAAGTTGTGGGGCGGGGCGGGTGGACGCGGGTTAGAATTTTGTGGGTTAAGATAAAACCCGCCTCGCACCGTTTGCCATCCCTACGTACCGATGCTGGTGAGAGGTAGCATATACCCAGTGGAATAGCTGGGGTCCACACAAGTTGGCCCAGACACCATCGTCTTAAAAAGTAGTATAATCTATTAAGAAAAAAGAGAATGACCTGATGTATTGTTTTCTAATATTGTTAGATGAATCTTTTGAAAATGAAAGATAGCTTTATATATAAAAGGTACTAACAACCACATCCATTTCCCTGCTACGAGTGAAACTCCTACATTTTACATATCTGTATGGTTGGGTTGTTAGGTTTTTGAAGTAGTGTAAAGGAAGTATCGGATAGATCAATGCTGAATGACTCCAAGCTATTCGGGAAGCCTTTCAATAATGAAACATGAGTAAAGATATTTATTTTTCTTGATACTAACAAAAATAGGAAACCTTTAAGATCTTTTTGAATAAATCCACTAAAAATCATAACACAAAAACAAAGTTCCGACTTGTATGTCTTCAGAAATTTCTCTCGTCTCCTGGGAGTTTGCTGTTAAGAAACCTTTGCCATTGTGTTAGCCGTATACCATCCAATTCACATGGCATCATCAAATGAAAATGGCAGCAAAAGTATCTGAATGGTTAAAGAACTGATGGTTTGATACTCAAAATAGTGATGAAGTCAACATCAATGGTAAAAGTACTTTGCAATGCATTTTTAGTGGTAAATGATACAAGTCATAGTGGTGGTCCTGGTGGCATTCACCTTGCATTTCCTCAACAAATCCTGTGAGGTAAAGGAGGAGTTCAAGTGTAAATTGCAACATAATTATTTGGAGGCAAAAAGAATTCAGTTAAATTTCTCAGTAACAAGGTAAACACTCCTAAAAAGAAAGAAAGAAAAGGAAAGAGAAAGGCCATGGCCAGATTACTCGATCATACGTGACTGTTTCAATTGATAAATTCATTCACATCCAGATCTTCTTCATGTACCTACATTTGCTTCCAACTAGATCTGGTTAACTTTAATATTATGATTAGCCATTATAAGATTATGGGTATCCGAGAACTTGAGAGTATGATCCACCTTCTCTTTCTGCTTGCTTGTTCAAGCTTTGAACTGCAAAATCATCTGTCCACATCTGGAGTCATTTGTTATTCTGACTGTTTATTTGAAGTGTCAGGAAAGATGCTTTAAGGCCTGATGATGTTCTTATAAATTCTTTTCCAAATAATCCTATATATTACTTTTTTGTGAAATTCACAAGCTCTTTTTGGATTCTTTTACATTTCCCGAAATGTGTAATTATTTTCCTAAAGAGGAAAAAGATAATCTCTTTATGAGAAAATGTTTAGTGACATGTGATAATAGACTCTTTCCACTTTTTATGTGTGTAATATTCTGGCCTTGCTTTCTCATAGTATTCAAAGCCCTGTAGTAGAAAAAAGTTGTAATGTATGTCTTTGAGTTATTCATAGGTTCCGTGAGTTTGAGCTCCCTTGTGAACACATTATTCCATCTTCCATTCGGCTTGAGGGATAATAATATGAGCCATAATTTCTTTCCTTTTCATTTTCTGGCTTTAAAAGTCTATTTCGACGTTTGCTAATTATTTCAAATACAACAAATAGTTGAACTAGCAGAACTAGAGACCGGATAGAGAATGGCCATGCAAGATGATAGTTCCATCTTGGAATGGATCTTTTTGGTTTTCACATCCGAAGGTGGTACTATGTGCTTTTGGACCTCATCCATCTTTCCCCTAGTTATATATTGGGTTGCGATGTGCTGGGGAACAGTGCATGAAATGATAGAGCAATTGTTACCTCTATTATGGTGGTTTTCTTTCTTTAGCAATGGATTCATTGTGTAGTCGTTCACTTGTAACTAAAGGTAAAGTTCAGTTTATATTGTGTGTGTCACCGCTTCCCTGTTTGAATGCATGAGAATTATGGCTTGTTTGAGCAGCTAACTATGCCATTGTCATTAAGCATATTGATGCCTGGAAGAATAACATTAGCAACATGGCTAACAGAAAGGCAATTTCCTTGTGCTCTTGACCTACTAGCAGCGTAAAGGTAGCACATTTAATATTTCTTGACTTCTCTGTTGTTTTTCCTGCAGTTAATAGAGAAAGTGATTCCAGTTGTGGATAAGCGAAAACCACCTCGTGTCCTGCGAAGAGTTTGTTCCATGCAGTGGTAATGTAACATAGTGCATCAGGCATGAGTTCAAAATGAATGCCTTCTGATATAAGTTCAGAATAAAGGAGCCTAATCGTGCTGGGGTAAGTCGGTTAATTTAGCAGATGGTTATTCTTTCTGAGTGGTAACACTTACTATGTGAAGGGCAGTATTGTATAGTATCATGTCCTGGAAAATCTATAACGGGATCTTCTATTTATCTAGCGGAGGGAGTTCACTTACTATTTTTGTTGGTTGTAGTTATAGGGGGTTTTAGAATGCAAATGCCTGATTTGCTAAATTTTATATGAGTAAAGCATGGGAAGGAAATCCGGACTCACATTTTGTACTTGTTTGTCAATGGCTCGTTATAGCTTGCACTCGCAAGACTAATAAGTGATGTCGTCTCATGCTTTACTTTGCTCAACAGTCAACATACAGGATGATTACACACAAGCATTCTTAACAATGGCGGCTCAACCCCTAGGCCAATAAAGGGATAATACATTGAAAAAATAGTATTAAAAAAAATACGGCAAACGTGATTGGTTCGGTGTTTGCACTAATCTTTTTAAAACTAGTACTGGTTAAAACAATCCCATTTCCAACAAATACAAGGGGGTCATATGAAGTTTTACTATTATTCTAGAATAATAATCGAACGAGTTCAAGGATAGAAATATGTATTGTCCCAATATTAACTTCATATTATTGACGTAGGAATGCCTTGTGGTGGGATGTAACTGACACTCAACTCTTACTAGCCGTTGGCGTTGAGCGAACCATACACTAGCTAGTTGGAGGTTTAAACTACTCTTAATAATTAAAATTATATCAACAAAGTCTTTATTAAATTTTGGCAGGCAAACTAAATAAGGAGTTTGGTTTCGAAGTGTCTATAAACTAACCTATTGTCAAGTCATGAGCCTCTATATGAAATCTGAGTATATAAAACTTTGGGGCATTGCTCGTGAATAAACAAAAATGTCTTCAAATTAATAAAGCATGAGAAAAGATTTGCTATCACTAGGAAAAATATTAGTGTTAGACTAAGTTTTCAGCTTTAGGTTCAGTTAATATACCACTTTTCTTGCCGCTATTTTGACGCATAACATTTCACATACTTTCTAGTTTAGTAGCTTGAAACAGTGGGGTAATTTCTAAAATGAAATTAAATGTAAAGATAGCAACAAGCTTTGGCTCATGCCATACATGGTAAATACAATTTTGACTGTCACATCTATGCTAGAATTTACAGCCCAACATTTTACCCAACTCTTCTCTTCTTAAAAGCCACGTTCCTTATGTGATTTTTATTTGTCACATTCCTAGAATATGAAAATAAAGGCTAAAAGGCTAAAAGGCTGCGAGAGATATCAAATTATCCATGAGGTCAAAATTGGAGTCACTTTACTTGGATGTGAACTTCACTCGGAAAGAATTAAAGTTTATGAATGTTGAAAATTTGTGGGAAAAAAAAACTAATATTTCACCTGAAATGCACCTTTTAGTTGAAATCAAAATATTTGCAAATACTCGCGGTCAAAACTAATAATTGCAAATATTAAATCAGTATTGAAGTTACTGAAATATTAATTCATGTCGAATTCATATTTTGCAACTACTGAGATAGTGATTCACGGCCCGGCGACCATTTTTGATGCAAAAATTTACTCATATAGGATATTTATGTCAAATCTATCAATGCAAGGCACATGTTTTTCATACACAAAATTAAATGATGTGTATTCTCATTTTAATTTTTAGTTGCTAATATTAAATTGATTGATTTGGTGTAAATATGTATTTACCCATTTTTGCCAGCTTTTATAAGCAAAAGCCAAAACCAAGTGCAAATTATACACCAAGCAATGGAGGACAACCCATGTGTGCTATCTTAAATTGCATGCGTAATCTTGTACTTCCCCATTTCTTTCTTTGTTCCCTATATTTATCTTATTATTTTACCTCAAAAGATAAATATATAGTATAAGATTTCCTTGGATTATATTACAGAATTAACAAAAGAAGCACATATATATACTCCATCTCCATCAACCAGACAAAGCACTTCTGCTTCTGTTCCTGGCAAAAGAATTGGACATTTCAAAGGTCCTCGGAGCAGTACTTGTTTTTTGTCTTCTAGTTCGTTGTCTTGGTATATACTTATTGACTTTTTATTCTTTTAATGTTCTAGGCCACCAAAATTATAACCTTTGTTTCTTAATTAAATCCAAAAGTTCATCTCGTTAAACTAATTAGTTTTAAAAGAAATGATTAATTAATTAATGGGCATAACTAGAAACTGGTGTTGGTCAGCCATTTGGTAGATGTTATAGCTAGTGAAGAAGAATAGTGTCTCACTGTCTCATGCTTGCGGCAGATAGAGGGTTGGATTTCTTTTCTTGGCTCTTCTAAGTTCTAATCCAGCCATGTTATTTATTCTACATTTCTTACTTTTTCACTGTGCTCTAGATTTAAGTTGACCTATTTTTTGACCTATTATTACTTTCGGATAACCGAGTTTTTCTTTTTCTTCCTTTTCCATTTATTTTATACTTGAAGGTAGTGTTCGTTAATTTCTCTCTTTTTTCTTTTTCTTTTTCTTTCTTTAAGCAATTGAATTTGAAAACATATGCATGGACATTATTTTGGATAAAGTAGAGGTTTAAACTTGTACGTTTGTGAAAAATATAGGTATATATCCTAATGCTTTCAATAGTAAAGTATAAGGTTACATTAATTACGTAGAGAGTCATTGAACTTATATAAGTCTAATTGTAGGGAAATCTTTAAACTAATAGTTCAAACCAAAAAAATCACTCAACTTTCACTAGATATTCTTGAATATCAATTTGGGCAAAACCCGGTCAAGGTTAGCCGGAACTTATGCAAACACAAAATAAAATCATTTTTCCATTAAGAAATCATTTTAAACCTAAAAATGCTCTCTGAATTTAGAGTAAAGCAGATAATTATAACTTAAAATGGCAGATTTATAACTTAAAAAATGGCAGATTATGGGTGTGTTTGGGTATGGGAAAAATATTAATTTTCTGGAAAATATTTTTCAATTTTTTCATGTTTGGTTGACTTAAATATTTTGAAAAATATTTTTCTCATGAACTCATTTTCCTCCAATTGGACGAAAATAACTCTCTTACCAAAAGGAGGGAAAACATTTTCCAAAACCTTTTCTCAATTTTCCCACCATATTC
>AWOL01S0011352.1:8328-18884 GCA_000715115.1 Nicotiana otophora | reverse complement strand
GCCAACCCGGTCCCTAGACCTCGACCTACCATCCTCCCCCGCCTTTATCCATTTCGCCTCATATACTATTTGCCTAAATTATATATTTTCTAAAAGTATTTTCTGTTACCTAACCAAACATCAGAAAATAAGTTTAAAAAACCCACTTATTTTCCAAAAAATATATATATTCCAAGACCAAACACACTCTATCTATAGTATATTAAAAGCACAAAACTCCTTAGCGAAATGTCGTTCGCCTTTTTTACCCTCTATAAGTGTATTTTATATTTGATAAAATTGTAAATACAAATAAAGTATTTATTTTTTTGAAAAAAAGGTTGCCACTAAAATAAAAAGGAAACTCTTTCTTAATTAATAATGTAAAAAACGGTCCTTCCATCCCATAGCTTGCGGGAAAAGTAAAACTTATCAAGGTAAAAAGTTAAAAAGAATAAGACATAAGAAGAAACTCATTATTTAATATTCCTACTAATATGGTCGAAATTTTCATATGTTATAAAGGAAAAAAGAATTAGACATTAAGTAGAAACTCATTATTTAATATACATATTAAAGAGGTAAATTTTCATAGGTTAAAATGGACAAAATGCTTTCATCAACCTGTATTGTTTAGAATTTTGAAACCAAAGTCATTTAGATAAAGGAGGAGTTGGACACTTCTATAAAAGAAGCCAATATTTCATATTTCTTTTCAAAAATTCTTGATAGCGTCGAAGTCTGCGAAAGTAAATTTGCTTTTATTTTGAGTTTAACTTTCTGACTTTTAGATTATTCTTGAAGTTTAATAATAGACATTCTTCAATTTTGTAGTAACAAAAGTTCTTGTAATTTTCTTCATAGCTATCAATTCAAGTATGTAATTTAAAAGTTAAAATGTTTATTTTTCGTGAACATATAATTTGCTATTTTATGAGAAAATTATATATAAAAAAGTAACTACATAAAATTAGAAACCACTGAGCCTTAAATATTTAGGCATAGAGCAATCAAACTTCATACAGAAAGATATAACAAATTAGCATGTTTGTTTTCGGTGGACATGTAATTTGCTATTTTATGAAAAATAGAAAGCAATTACATGAAATAGAAACAATGAGCCTTAAACATTTAAAAATAGAACAATTAAACTTCTTAGGGAAAGATATACTAAACTTAGTACATCTGATAGTGTGCATGGCTGAAGAATACGAAAGAGATATAATTAGCCTCATTACTCGAATGCTAGGAATATGAATGCCACAAAATATTTACAATCGTGGAATATAAATTCAGTAATAATTGATACGAATCTAAAATATGTCTGCACCTTAATGAAGTCGTTGAGCTATTTATATTTTTGAGTTATTTTACAATTCATATAGTATTTCAATCAATTAAAGAAATAGAAGAATTTATATTTTTTCCATGGGCGAGAAAAAGATTTTTGTTAGTTAGCTACCCATGCATGATTGTGTTTATAGAATGAACTTAAGAATATATACCTTTGGAAAAAATCAGAAAAAACTCTTAAATCTACAAAAGTTTATGTGTTCTTACCTTTTTTTTAAAAAAAAGCTTGAAGACTTGTAAAATAATAATAACTTATAAAGATGGAATAAGTTTATAGTTAAATATATTTACCAAGATGATTGAGGAGCGTTTCTTTCTTTATTAAGTTAGCTAATAGAATCAACAATAATCATTTTTAGGAACTTATCATTTTTAGGAACTTAGTGATATTAGTAGGATAATAGTTCACTCATGACATGGACACATAGTAATTTCTGATCGACACCTTTGGACCTCAATATTGTGAATGCTTCTGCCTAAAAAACGATAGTAGTAGTACCAATTAGCAACTTTTCTAAGCATTAACATGTGACAACCCACAACCTAGTAAAAAGTAATATAAACCTAGAAAATCCACAAGCAACGGCTCAAGTAATTTAAAAAAATGGTACTCAAAAGTTTTAAACAAATAAAATTTGGGTTCCCCAAGACCCCTAAGAAAAGGGAAATAACAATAATAGAGTAATAAATTCATAATCACAAAACTAATCATTTTGAAATAATAATCCCCATCATCACTCATAACTCATAACTCATCACCATCAACCCAAAATCATCATAATTCCATGTTCCACTTTTCCTAAAAAGAAAGCATCTTTTTGTTTGTTAAATATTTATTTTGCGCAGACAAAATCATTCCAACTTTTACTGTAAAAACTTAAAAATAAAAAAGAATAATTACTCCTCTATAATAGTACTAGTACTAGTACTAGTGCTAATATACACATTCCCCAAAATTTCAATATCTGTACACCATTCAAAACTCTCTTCCCGTGAAAAGCCCAACACATCTGACAACTCTCTTTAACACCTCTGTTGCTCTCCATTTTTCTCTTTCTCTGTGTATTTATACTTTTCTGTATCACTCTCTTTTTCCTCCATTAAATTGGATTCTCAACCTCAAAAAGATAGTATTAAAGCTTACACGAATTGTTACTCTTTAATACCCTTTCTTTCTTTCCTCACTTAGGACTAAGAATTTAGCACCAATTTTCATGGGACTTGTCTCAATGTTTTGGGTGTTTTTCTTCATTCTTGAAAGTGTAATTTTTCAGCTTTCTCATAGTGCAACTGTAGTAGTTGATGGAGTTTCAGAATGGAAAAACCCAACAGTCCAAATTGGAGATTCCATTAGTAAGTTGTACTAGCAGTCATTCAATTATGAGCCATTTTGCTGTTATTGGTAGCTTTTGACTTGACCAAAATTTTTTACTGAAGTTTTTTTTCTCTTCAGTATTCAAGAACAAGTATCAGTACAATCTCTACATTTTCCAGAACCAAAATGCCTTCAATGTCTGCAATTTCACTCAAGCTACACTTCTTACTAAATCTGATTCCAAGTCTTACACTGTAAGTTCCTCTTTCAGTTCCTGTTCAAGTGTGTGTGTGTGTTAAGTCTCAACTTTCTTGTATATACCTTCAATTTCTTCAGAAATTTTTAAGATTCACGGCTAGAATTCAAAAGGGTGTTAAAAATCAGCTAAAGGATTTGATCCTTTTTATTGTTTATGATGAATTTAATTCTGTTAAAATGAATGCAGTGGCACCCATCAAGACCAGGTTACTTTTACTTCTCATTCAACAATGGATCCAATGCAGCATGTTTACAAGGCCAAAAGCTAGCAATTAAGGTCTCTCTTTCAACTCCAGCGCCGGAGCAGCCACCGGCGGGATCTCCACCGGTGGTATCTGGTGGCGTTGTGTCATCTTCTCCGGCATACCCATGGCCGTTTCAGCCGCGAGAAACCACATCCCCTAGCCCTGCACCTAGTGCATTATTTCCTGCTAATGGACCAATGTTGCCGGAAAAAGGTGGTGATATTCCGTTTATTAATAGCAATCCGGCGGTTCCTTTGCCCACTGGTGAAGTAGACTCTGCTACTATTCGTCCTTTGCCTACTTCTGGCTCTGCTCACCATGTAATGCAGGTAATTATAATCACCGTTATATGACCAAAAATACTGTTACACAATATAGTTTGACTTGCATGCTAAATTAATAAGCTTAACTTCTATATATACTGCGTAAAATTTATGTAAATAATTAAGAGAAATAGTTACCACTAACCTGGTATTACGGGTTAAAATTAGCTACTAATAGTTTTAAACAAAATTACACTGTCGATTTTATATAAATTAAAAGACGAAAATGGTAAGGTAATAGTTGAAACACAAAATATTAATAAAAATCAACAGTTAAAAGATCTCTAGAATATATTGGAAGTCTTAAAAACTTGTAAAAGTTCTGTACTATAGGCTGTGTACGTAACGTGTCCCTCTAACTTCACAAGGTAGGGGTAAGATTTTTAGTTATCGTTGTTGTCTCAAATGAGATACTGTTGTCTAAATTGGAATAGAGAGTAATTGAGTTAGGTTTCAGAAGAAAATGGAGCAAATTAGTTGAGTTCATTCGGATAGTGAATAAGATTGGTTTAGAACTTGCTGCTTAGAAAATAGATTTTGGTAAAGGCGTATGCTAAATAGTTGGTCATAAATTTGGAAGTAATGACATTAATTCTTGTTAAGGGGTAGTGTATTTCAAAGTAGTGAGCCATGTCAAAAAAAGTAAAAGGTAAAAGAAAGCAAAAGGAAGAGGTTGTAAAGTTGGTTAAGATTAGGGAAGAAAGTGCTTGCTTTATTTAATTTTGCAATCCAGAAATTACTTTTATTGCTTTTAAAGGCGGAAATTTTGGACTTTCTTCAGTCTGACTGCCTCGCTTTTTTATTTTCTTCCTTTCTTTATTTCCTATTTTTATTAGAAAAAAAATACTTGATATATACTTCTATTTTGAAACATTTAAACGTATAAACCATGTTTAGCAAAAAAAAAATAAAAACTATAAACCATAGTAATCAATGATTAATTTTGTGATCTAAAATCCTAAATCTACTTAAGAATATTAGTTGAATTTGGTCTTGTTTTTTCCTAGTCCCAAAAAATTGTGATTAAAATGTATATTATAAAATATCTCTATGGGGTCGAAAATTTATTAACCATTTCGGGAAAACAACGGAAAAAAACATTTTGGGAGAAATATTCAGTTTAAAAAACAGAAGTAGAGATTGATACTAGATTACAAGAAAAGTGAGAACTGTTACTTTTATTCGCGGCAAAGTACAATAAAGAGGCTGATGATGATGGTGTTGATTGGATTCATTATTTCTCATCTATTGTTAATTATTTTTGTACATTCATTTAATTGTTTTTTGTTTTGGGGTTTGGAATTTGGAAATGCAGGTGGTGGGGTTTTCAGCAATTCAAAGAGCTTTGTGCTGTGCAATATTCTTAATGCTGCTTTAGACAGTGCAAAAGAAGAGAGAAAGAAATCTTTGCAATTCAGTATTATTATGTAAAAAGAGAGAGTCCACTTTGGGGATGTAGGTTTGAATCTAAAGTTGCGTTAAAGGGGGTGATGATCATCGTGATTAGGTCCATGTAGTATTAGTATTTAGCAGAGTAATATTTCTATCCTTTGACCCTACTTTGGAATCATTTATTAGCTTTTTCTTCTTCTCTTTTTAATTTTGGCACGTAATCATTTTACTCCTTTCTTTTTTTTTTTACTCTCTCTTATCCACTTTAATTAATTTTTTGACTTTTTTGTCCATAATATTTGATTTTTCAGATATTAAAAAAGAACTAATATTTTTTTTTAAAGTTTCTCTTGAAGTAAAGAGCCTTAAAATATTGTTATACTTTCAATGAACAAATTAAGGTTAATATGATCATTTTTAATGTTAGCTAATGCTAATAGGTGAATTTTTTAATATGTGAAAACAATCCAAAATTAATTAAAGTGGACCGGAGGGAGTATCAATTAAGTAGGGAGAAATTCAAAAATAGCCAGATTTACAAGAGGTAATTGAAAAATAGCCACAGTTTCAAAAATAATTAAAATTTAACCACTTTTCATGTAAAGATATCTGAACGAAAACATTGTTCAAAATTCATAAAATATTTCAGCATAATATACAAGAGTTCCAGTATAATATACCGGTCCAGCATAATATGCTGGTAGTTCTACACAAGTGCTCCAATCTCCATTATGTTGAAACTTTCTGCGTGTTGGATTTTCCAGCATAATATGTTGAAAGTTAATATACATGTGCACCAATCTCCAGTATATTATGCTGGACCGGTCCGTGTTGTAGTAAAATAGTGGCTATTTTTCAATGACTTTGCAAACGTTGACTATTTTTGAATAATCAGTCCAAAAACTGGCTATGTTAAAAATGGGGTAAACCACAACGAAGTACTTGGGCCTGGAAATGAGTTACGCACGGGTCAGAATGTGAAACATCCCAATAAGAATACATGTGTCAAGGAATTAGAATTATAGTTACTATAACTATCAGCTCATGGAAGTGTAGGGGTATACGAATAAAAGTCTTTTCTTTATTTTGGCTTAGCTCTTGTTGGAGCACTCTGGAACCTCCCTCCATTCTTCTTTTTTATTTTCCTCTTTTAAGTTTTCATTTGGTTGTTGCTACTTTGAGAGTTTGATTTAGATTTGTAATTTTATTTTTTAGTCAATACAATATGGATCCACAACAGGTTAGTCCGTGCTATTTTTACAATAAGGTACTATTCAAGCCCTCCTTACTCCTCAGTATGGACTTCAAGTAATCAAGCCCAATTTAGAAGTTACTGGAGGCCAACAACGTAATATGTGTAAAATCTATAACTCATATGTTCGAGGCATAAAAGAACTTCCTAGCAGAAATATAAAGAGAAAGTTGTGTACAATACACACTTATTCTTTTATATTGATCTTTTACTTTTAGTTTTCTTGTTGTATTGTACTATTTAGCTTCTTCCATCATCATCGCCAGGTAGTAATAAGGCCTTAATTTCCCTAGCATCCTTTAGGAAGTTGCTTTGTGGACAGAAAAAGGTGGCTTTCCAAACAGGTCCTAAAGTATATACCATTATGTATTTGATTACAAGGAACAAAATCGATGATTTTTTTAATCACATAATAGACTAATAATTANGTCGTGGTTCATTCCAACTTCATTGACCACTAAGTCACAACCTCTTAGCTCTTTGCCTACAGTGTTGTTTTTTGCCATCCATCACTTCATTCATCCTTTCTTTTTCGTCAAATTGTGGATGACACAAATGCCTTTTGCAAAACATAACCGCTTGGGTCTCCTGTGATGTGCTGTTACACATAGGCAAATTGAGGATCTAATCTTGACGGGTTCAACCTTTAAGCTTCATGGAACTGTAACTGTACTCATTATACTTTTGAAATTATGGGTTTAGAGTATAATATTTTCAACTAATATTTTTTTTATCTAAAACAAAATATATGCCAACAAATATTATACTAAGGGGACAAAACTATGAGTCTCAAAAGCCTTGAGGTGCAGCCCAATGGGATCGAGCCAAAGGAGATAATACCTTGACGGTGGGTCTTGGGCTGTTACAAGAGGAGCATAATTTTACATAGTCCACTCTGATTTCTGTGGAGTAGGGAGCTTGTCTTCACGTTAACAGCTTAACTATAATGTAGCTTCTAATATTCTTATCTTAATTTTGTATTATTATTAGTAAATACACGTGAAAAGAGAAGATTCCTATCACAACAAAATCTATACATGTCAGACTTTTGTCTAATGGTTTCTCATGACAGAATTTATGCAGGTGACCGGATTAATTTTCAAAATGACCTGAATTATTGGTTATATGGTGACGTCAATTCATCATGCACTTTTTTTTAAAAACCAAAATAAGCAATATACACATACTAGCCCATTTGATTCTAGGGTTAGTCCGAACAAAATAACCAAAAAATGAAACACTTTGAGCTTAAGATTGCTTTAGTTATCAGCAGTTAACACTTATCACCTTCTAGGAAGGGTACAAGTGCAACCTCTTCATCTAACAGCAACCTGAACTAACAACCAACTGACCAAGGGAAACCATTAAGCTGATCTAACAAGCTTTCATTTGTTCTGTCTCTGGCCTACTATATACAGCGCTTGGATCATTTATTTGACTCTAGCACCAGCCTCCTTTTACTGAAACCTGCTGGAATTTCATTCAATCCATATATGGTATACAACAGCTGAAAAGAGAAAGGCCAAGATAGCACATTTAAGATTCCTATTGTTCACCACAGCAGAAAGCCACTTAACTTCTTCTGCCCAACATTTGACATTTCTGTTGAATCCCCACCAGTTTAAAAGGGTCTGCCAGATATGTCTAGAGTATGAACAGTAAAATAACTGGTGAGAATGAGTTTCCTCAATATTAGAAGTACACAGCACACATTCCTTTGCCACTTGTATACTCCATTTACTCAATCTATCCACTGTAGATAGTCTTCCTCGGAGTAGCAGCCAAAGAATGGATTGGCGTCTAGGAAATAAACCTGTCACCAATATGAGCTTCTTCCGAGGCTCCTTCTGGAATTGTGTAGAAATGAGCCATAAGCCTTCTTAATACTGAAAGTAGAGCGACTAGTGAAGTTGTCTAGGATGCCCAGGTTAGGAATAGTGCCTGTAGCTAACCAAATTCTAGCATTAAAGATCTTTCTTACACCAGCAGCTTGCTTGTCTAGGTGTGTCCATTAGTGTCAAATCTCTTCCTTTAAATGTATCCATAACACCCACAGTCTGTCTTTTCTTCTTTGTGACATCCCATAAGAGCTTACAAACAGCAGCTTTGTTCCATAAGTAGAAGTTCAGGATGTTAAGCCCTCTAGTGGATCTAGGTTGAGTGACATAGTTTGTCCCATGCTACAAGTGCTCTCCTAGACAATTCATTACATCGAGTCCACAGAAATACATCACACACTTTGTTCATGCTTCAAGTTTCTTTATGCTAGTTTTCCTAATGTAATTATGTCCATACTGTTAACTTCTTTTTAGAATCATGTCATGTGCATTGAAGCCTCCAAGATATTTAGTTTCTGCCAGGAATCCATACAGAGATATTTCTTTGTCTACATTGTTATGCTAGTGCTATAAGCCAATCATGATTCCTTCTAATAAATCTTACCTTATCAAGAAAAGAAAATTCATGATTCCTTCTAATCTATCTGTCATGTGATACTATTGTCAGATGTTTTCAAATTCCATGTTGTCTCCTGATGGAAATAATTGTGTGCTTTACGTTCCAGGACATTCGTAATTTCTTCTTATGGTACAATTCAGTACAAGCCTCAAAATGCATGTCAGATGAGCTTAATTATACACTTACTGAATCCCTTTCTTATCTTACAATTCTGATATATATATATATATATATATATATATATATATATATATATATATATTAATATATAATATACATATATTTAACTAGCAGATATACTTATTTTTTGTCGACCGGCCAAACATAGCTTGCCCTTAATTTGCCGTGTCCGATCCTTCTGTTTCAGGCAATAAAAGCACAAAATTTTAACTGTTTAGCGTTTGCATAAAGCCCAAATCATCAAGTAGTGGATGATTCTTCTTCTATTAAGTCCATTGTGGTGAGCTGCTGACAAAGATCTTTGCGATTTAAAGAGGATTGCTACTTGTAAGGCAGGCTCAAAATTTTAAGGTTTTAATTAGAGAAATTTTCAGAAATCACTGTGTTTTAGTGATTACTAGCTTGCTATAGCTACTATTTACTAAATTACTTCCTATAACTATGGTTTTAGTTGTTATAGACTGTATTCGATGTATTTTTGCTACTGTATTCATGAATACAGTAGCAAAACTCGGCGAAAAACAAGAGAGTCCAGCTAAGCAGAGAATGTATTTGACTGTATTCGCGAGCTGTATTCATGAATACTATTACGAAATTTGCAAAAACAAAGGTCTTCAGCTGTTTAAAAACGGTAAGTGAATCAATTAACGCGATAGACTCCTAATATAACTCAACAAACTCAATTATAACACACAAAATTTGTAATTCCAGTTATAGAAAAGATTCTCAACCGAAAAATACCCCCAAAACAGAGCAATCTTCAGAGATTCAATCCATCATTTCTTTTTTTAGTGGTATCTTTACTAAAATATTTTTTAGTGGTATCTTTACAAATAGATTTATATATTAAAATTATATAATTACATTGAATACAGTTAAATACATAAAAATACATTGAATACATGAAGTATAGCAGGTCATCTATAGTGCAAAAACATATGAATACATACTGCAGATATATTTGAATACATATATACATCTGAATACATAAATTATATTAATTAAAAAAATATATGAATACATTCATGGAATACAGCGAGACAGTGAATACAATGAAATACATGGAATATAACGAGATACATTGAAATACAATTGAAAAAAGGACAGTGAATACAAGGAATACAACGAGATACATTGAAATACAATGAAAAAAAAGGTAACAAACTCTTCAAGTTCCTCAGCCCCAAACTCCGTCCCCAATCCACCGATATCTAGGCCGCTGCCATGTGGGGCGTCGCCGCCGGTACCGGCACCCTCTGAGTCGTCTAGGTAGTGAATCTCTCATTTATGCTTTGAAAATTTTGAGATCTGCACTTTTGGGGCCTTTATCATCCTTGGAAGGATCAATGGCTTCCCTTATAAGAAATCCTGCATTTGGACTTCCTGAGGGAATAAATGGCTTCGGTGGTATAAATTATGCCAATGTTGCATCGCCAATGGGGCTTGATCTCGACAATAGTATGTCAAAGTCCTCTGCCAGAAATTTTCACAAGCTTGGCTAAATAATTGAGAGAGATAATGGAGATGAATTAATGGAGAATCGTTGATAGAGAGAATGGGGAAGAGAATGGTGCTGTGACAGAGAGAAATTGGAGAGAGAGAGATCCTGCAATCCAGTATAATCCCACTAGTGGGGTCTGGGGAGGATAGTGTGTACGCAGACCTTACCCCTACCCTGGAGTAGAGAGGCTGTTTCCAAATGACCCTCGGCATCCTTCCCTCCAAGAACTCCCCACCTTGCTCTTGGGGTGACTCGAACTCACAACCTCTTGGTTGGAAGTGGAGGGTGCTTACCATCAGAG
>AWOL01S0011348.1:128561-141099 GCA_000715115.1 Nicotiana otophora | reverse complement strand
TTAGGATTCTCCAAAAGGACGGGTGAATCTGCCCAAACCATACCTCGTACCTTTTGCAGAAGCGAAGGATTATAGGGTCCATTGGGGAGAGCGTGAAGGGGCAAGTGTAAGCACTTAGATACCCCTCCACGTGAGTGGTAATGTTTTCATTGGGCCCGGGGATGACCACTTCCTTACCCTCCCAGTTGCAGTCCACCTAAACTGTAGGGAGTATGTCCTCGGTAACAGAGCATATATACCTTCATACTCACTCNGTGTTTAACAAAGTGAAAGGTTTAGTAGAACATTTACAAAATTAGCTATGTTCGATGTGAGTAAATGTTTGGGCATTTAAGTCCCAAAATATCCATAAGCTGACTGTCCCAAAATGCGAGTTATATGTGTTGCCACCCCAAACATATGGTACATATTGTCCATTTGGCTCAGATAGATTTATTTATTGGGCTACAACAATGGAGTACATATGTGGAACGTGTGTTATATCTTGTATGTTTTTCCTTCTTTTTCGACAAAGGATTTTTATAGAGTGTCATATGCATTTTTCTTCATAAGCTTATCACCAGCTTGAAAACCTACCAATAGTTCTCCTTGAATAGTCATCCATTATGGATGTCACATACATCCTATTATAATGAATTAGGGTCATCATTGAGGTTTTGCCCTATTATTGTATTGGGGTGTCTGGCTCTAAGTCAAGCTCATGGGGTGTCAAAACAATTCTGAAGGTTGGAGGAGGTGGTCGAGGGAAAATCGAGGTGCTTCGGTGTTGTTGACGCAGTGTTGGAGGAGGATTAGGATTCTCCAAAAGGACGGGTGAATCTGCCCAAACCATACCTCGTACCTTTTGCAGAAGCCAAGGATTATAGGGTCCATTGGGGAGAGCGTGAAGGTGTAAGTGTAAGCACTTAGATACCCCTCCACGTGAGTGGTAATGTTTTCATTGGGCCCGGGGATGACCACTTCCTTACCCTCTCAGTTGCAGTCCACCTAAACTATAGGGAGTGTGTCCTCGGTAACGGAGCATATATACCTTCATACTCTCTCGCCTCGGTACTGCTGACTGGAGGCCTTCTCGGCTTTGAAGTCGTTCTCAATGGAGCAGCCCCCAGGGATGAATCTCTGCAAAGGAGGCTTCGGGGCTACCTCAGGAACGGCCACATCGGTATCCGTGGCCGGGTTGGAAGTTGAAGGGACGGTCTATCGAGGAACGGATTTGAAAGTTTTTCCCATCGGATTATGTAAAATATGAAAGCTTAAAGGTAAGGATGAAGGTTTGAAGATAACGATGAAGATTTGAAGATAGAGATGAAGGTATGAAGGTTCGACTTGCAGGTTTAAATAAGGAGTACGAAGATTTGAAAATGAAGATATCAAGATCTGGAAAGCAGTATATGAAAGGTGGAAAGAGTTAGGAATAAGAGAAGAAATTGAGGGTAAGTCAGGGAGCTCTGGAATCGGAAAGTAAAAAAGAGATCGAAGCTTTTATAGAAAAAGGGTAATCAATACGTGACGTTTCGCATTTGGGGACAATCAACTGGAGGCTGACACGTGTCCGAAGTCATAACGACGCGACTAACGGGATGTTCTTGACCCGTCAACTCGATCGGTTCTAGCGTACAGAAGAAGGAATCGGGGGTAATTTATCGCTTTCCGTCACTTCGATTCCCCGATTTATAGCGTACAAGGATCAATCTGTGTAAGGGTAAAATCGGGGACAGTGTCTTCCCCGATTCCCCGATGTGGAAACAAGGGGAAGCATGGCTCGACGTGAGTACGATCGAGGCCCAAGGATCCCTCTTATCAAAACCTGAGGGGAACGAACAGTGTATCTGAGATAGAGCACGATGGAATAACAGACACATATCAAGTATAGCTTTCAGACTTCGGGAAACACGGAGAACGGTGTCAACAGGATATACCAGCGCAAATCCCGTTCAGTATCAACCGTAGATCGACATTTACCGAAAAAGAAAGATTTCTACCTTATTTAGACTTGTACTAGGATTGGGATTCTTCTACTATATAAAGGGGAAGGTTTTGTTTATTTTCACACATTGTAACACACAACTCAAAGCAATAAAAGTTTAATTTTGTCTTCTAGCTATTATTCAAGGCATTATTCATTTGTTATTTTCTTCACTCGGGAACGAGCTTGTACCGAGGGTCTAATCGAGGACGAGTTTCACTGTCCAATCTAAGATCAGGCTTGGACATTACATTGCGATTGGCTTGATTTATTTTGTCTTTAATTCATTTACCCGTTATTCTTAATTATTCGTATTGAATTAAATCATGTATTCTTTAAACCGCGTACAAATTTAATTGTTTCTCATTTTTGGGATAAATAATTTGATATGTTTCATCTAACGCTCAGCTATTCGATGTAATACATACATTATACATACGTGTTATAAAGTTATCTTAAAACATGGAAATAAGGGAATGAATAAATAATAAGGTATTTATTAAAATTCGGGCAAGTTCTTCCATCTGTCTTCCAGTATATTTGAGTGACATTGATAATTGATATTAGATCAATTAACTTAGTACGATTAGGCTTTGTTTCTTCAGCATAGTTTCACTATGAGTTGAAACTGCATGATGATAAAAAAAGTCTAAAAATAAATAACATCACGTAAACTAAATTATGGTTATGTAAAATATAATACTAGTGTTATTTATTACGTAGTGAGGATCACTGATTTTACACAATATTCAACCGGTGAAGCTCACATAGTGTGCATCACTTTTATTTATTCATGCTTACTTATTTTTACAGGCACAACATACCATTCCTTTATTCTTTTCATAACTAATACCATATCACACGTAAGTGTATGTACGACACAACCTCTAGTATGTTGTACCACAAACTCTTAATAATATGGTCGTGATTTGAGCAGTTTTGATCGATCAGTTGAAATTACCAGCATCCAAGTGTTTGTTATTGTTGGCAGTTTCATTGGCGAACATCGCGGTGGCACAGCCTTTGTGGCAGTTGCTCTGGCAGCCAGATCCACAGTAGTCACAACTAGTGCCACACCAACCAAACTTGCTACAACACAACTTGTTAGGACACTTACGCTTATTGTTTTGTTTACCACATTGTTCTGCATAAGTTGTGGTTAGCAACAAGGCCAACATCACAAAGACAACTACAACGGAAAATCTCATCCTATTGGTTCTTACTATTTTTCTCTATGGAATATTGAGGAAATTGCTTATAGATGATATTGGAAAAGAAGCAGATGTACTCTTATATAGGGTATGATCATGTCGTCTAGTGAAAGATTTACTCGAGATTTTCTACCGAGCTAGATGATTTATCAACGTGACTTTAAGTGTAACGGTAGACGTGAGTGGATGACTAAGACTTAATAGATAAAATCTCGATCGTAGGTTAATTCCCTACTCGGCGACTAAGAAAGAATTTAACCTTTTTCGTATAAAAAGATTATATTTTGTTAATGTATTTGACTGGTACTAACAAGTAACAAGTACTCATTCCCGTTTAATTTTCAGGTTATCATGCTGAATGCCATCATGTACTTGTGGCTATATTTTAATAATGTTTATTGTGTAAATATTTTTAAGTGCATCTTTTAATTAATGGATAATTTCAAATTCACACATTCTTGTTCAAGTCTTTCATGTTAATATCATATTAGGTTTATTTTTTCCATGTTGATGTCATAATAGATAAAGATGTAACATATTACTTACAGGTTAAAATAGTACTATTAAAGTGAGTGGTGATCTATGCAATAGGAGGTGTTTAACAAAGTGAAAGGTTTAGTAGAACATTTACAAAATTACCTATGTTCGATGTGAGTAAATGTTTGGGCATTTAAGTCCCAAAATATCCATAAGCTGACTGTCCCTAAATGCGAGTTATATGTGTTGCCACCCCAAACATAAGGTACATATTCTCAGTTAGGACCGAAATAATCAGGTGTTATGCGGGAGCTAGTAAAGTAAATCTTGAACGTGGTAAAAGAGAAATATATCAAAACAGACACAAATATTTAACGTGGTTAGGTTAATTGATCTACGTCCACGACGGAGATGAGCAATCCACTATATAAAATGAGAGTACAAAATATCGGGAAAACAACTTCACAAACAGGCAAACACAAGTGACACACTAACACTTGTCCCGTAAAGTTCTCCCCCTAAACACGACTCTCAAACCCCATATGGCCACATTGTGGATGTTACTAAATGATAAGGAAGGATCCTCAATTTATAAAAGTCTAAATATTTTCCTACAAGAAAAGGGACTAGCTAAATATGAGAGATTTATAATTTTCTTCTACAAGAAGGAAAACCTAATTATGGTAAATATGTTGTCATTTCCTTCAACATATAGGAAACCCAAATATGGTAAGAAAATCAGGATAACACCTAACAATTCTCCCCCTTGGCTTGAATTTTCTGACAAAATAAACTTGATCCACCTTCTTCATATAATCTTCAACAGGTCGCATCTCCAAATCTCCACCACAAAGTTTGTCTCAACGTGAGTGGAACTCCCGTCAAATTTGTTAAATAAAAATCTTGATTATCGTCAAATAGGATGCGGCTAGAACTAAACCTGCCAAGATGAACTTGTCTTGAACCTCACTCTGATACCACTTGTTAGGACCGAAAATAATCAGGTGCCATGTGGAAGCTAGTAAGCAAACCTTGAACAACGATAAATCATAAAATATAAGAGAAATATACCAAAAGAACACAAACATTTAACGTGATTCGGTCAAGTGACCTATGTCCATGGCAAAGATGAGCAATCCACTATATAAAATGAGAGTATAAAATATCGAGAGAACAACCTCACGAAGAGGCAAACATAAGTGACACACTAACACTTGTCCCGTAAAGTTCTCCCCCTAAACATAACTCTCAAACCCCATATAGCTACATTGTGGATTCTACTAAATGAGAAGGAAGGATCCTCAATTTATAGAAGTCTAAACATTTTCCTACAAGAAAAGAGACTAGCCAAATATGAGAGATTTATAATTTTCTTCTACAAAAAGGAAAATCCAATTATGGTAAATATGTTGCCATTTCCTTCAACATATAGGAAAATCAAATATGGTAAGAAAATCAGGATAACACCTAACACGTTTGGCTTGGCAGAAAAATTTATTTATTGGGTTATAACAATGGAGTACATATGTGCTCACACCATGTGAACGTGTGTTATATCTTGTATATTTTTCCTTCTTTTTCGACAAAGGATTTTTATAGGGTGTCATATGCATTTTTTCTTCAGAAGCTTACCATCTTGGAAACCTACTAGTAGTTCTCCTTGTATAGTCATCCGCTAGCCTTATTATGGGTGCCACATACATCTCCTTATAATGAATTAGGGTTATCATTGAGGTTTTGCCCTATTATTGTATTGGAGTATCTGGCTCTAAGTCAAGCTCATGGGGTGTCAAAACAATTCTGAAAACCGACCGAACCGAACGTAACCAAACTGATTATTAGTTTTTTTTAAGTAAAATCGTATGCCTCAATAAAAATTTATAACCGTACCGAATATTAGGGTAGATTTTTTTATTTTATAAAGAATGCCGAAAAAATACTGAACTAAACCATTACTTTATTATATATGTATAAAATATATTTATATTTATATGTTAAGTCTAAAATAGAAGGCATTAAATATTTACCCTGGCCTTGGATTTTGGGTGGATTTTGATGAAAATAAATAACTACAAGATATTCAAACGCCAAACCTACCCTTAACCCTATTACTATTGAAACAAGAATATTATACATAGCTATTTGAACTTCTCTGCTGACTGCTGCTATTGAAACAAAACAACTTTCAACCCCACGTTCCACACACGAAGGTATGTTTTCTACTCTTCTTCTTTTCCCGATTTGATATTTAAGCTATTCTCATAGTTTTCTTTTCGGAGTCATACATGATAGTAAGCTATTCTCTTAGTTTTCTTAATATATGATAGTAAACTACAACTTAGAAAAAATACAATTGATAAATAAAGCCAAATTTGAGAGGGCATATAACGTCTTGTTTCCAGCAAATATTTTTACTTTGAATCATAATATCTGTATGCTATGACAATTCACTAGGTCCATATAATACCTGGAGTCCTGGATAGATGTTTGTGCCAAACAATTATACAAGAATGTGATATCACACAATTCATAAACATTAGGTTTAACAATCATATATTCAGTGGGAGCTATACGTAAAAGAAAAATTCAAACTGAAAAAATTAATTGAAAAACATTGTTTGTGCCTTACCACAGACACTCGGACATCAATTCAAAATCTTAATTATACGTGTCTTACAGCACATTGGATTGACAATGATTAGTTGTACCAAAAGAGGATTTTAAACTTTCAGCTCATTGAGAGCCATGCAAGACGGATTATTGGCAGTTCTATTGAGTAATGTCTCATTAATTGGGAATTGAAAGTATTTTTACAGTGACAGTACAAGTTCAAACGATACTTGTCTTGATTACTTGATGAAGTGAGTAAAGTGAAAAGATTCAATTTTAGAAAATAAATACATGCATATTAGATGAGCTGCCCACATTGTTAATTTAATTGTCAAAGAAGGATTAGCCGAGCAAGATAAGGCCATAATTCGAATTCGAAATGCAATTAGATATGTGCGGTCTTCTCCTGCCAAGTATAGTTTATTCAAGAAATGTGTTGAAAAGAGAAGATTTCTTATAAACATATTGTTTGTCTTGATGTTGATACGAGATGGAATTCCGCATAAAAGATGTGGGAACATTTTGAGAAATTTGAGAAAGTTTTTATAAGGATGGAATTAGATGATCCAAATTATAAAAAGTACTTTGAAGGAGGTTATAATGGAATGACAGATGGCAGGAAAGATGCAAAATATAACAAGGAAAAGGATAAGAAAATTGTTGGATTTTTTAAGATCAATGATGTTGGTAATTCTTGTGAAGAAGCAAAAAATAGAAAAAAGAAGTATGTGAATAAGAAAAAAAGAGATCAAAAAACCACTGGCCCTCCTAGGCATGAAGATTTTCAAGCTGCAAGATGCTTTGTGAAGTTTCTAAAGTTATTTTATTGTATGACATTAAAGTTTTCTGGCTCATTGTATACTACTTCTAACACATTTTTTCGTGAATTGATTGCTATTCATTCTGTAATTGGGTCTTTTTCTGTTCATGAGGATGATGACATGAGAAGCATGGCATTGAGAATGATGGAGAAATTTGATAAATATTTGTCTTTTAATAAGAAGACCAATTACCTGTTGTTTATTGCTATTGTTTTGGATCCACGTTACAAGTTAAATTATGTAGAATTTTGCTTTAGTGAGATGTATGGTCATGATAATGTATTAACAAAATTGAGTACTACTAATGTGGCGGAATCTTTGGATGAGTTGTATCATGAGTATAAGAGATTAATTATATACAGATGAACAAGAAAAAGTTGGAAATATAGCATCTAAAAAAATTTCTCATGGCATGGATATTGATGAATGCGATAAAAGCTTAGTCTTTCTTGATTCACAATTCTCAAAGCGCATGGAATCACTAAAGAAAATAGAGAATGCATCAGAGATAAGCAAATACTTGAATGATGAGCTGATAGAAAAGAAATCTGAATTTGCTGTTCCGGTTTGGTGGAAAGGAAATAGAACTAAATATCCTATTCTCTCGAAGTTGGCCAAGGATGTTCTAGCCATTCCAGTGTCTACTGTATCTAGTGAACAAGCCTTTAGGGTGGTCGTGTAATTGATTCATTTAGGAGTTCTCTAACTCCTAAATCAGAGATGCTTGCTAAATCACTTTTTAGTTCTTAGTTCCATTAATTTATATAGTTCTAGCTTTGATAGTCTTAATGCTAAAGTATTTTATAGAAGAAACAAATAGAAGTTTTGTTTCATGGTGCAGACAAAATTTTCTATTATATTCATATATGTCGTAGGTATTATGAAGGTGAATGACACCATAGAAACTTATGATGGTCAAGTAAGTTCCATTTCACATAAAAATTAGCCTAATCACATGCTCAGGTGCAACTCTTTTCAAGGATACTTTTATTGATATGACTATTCAGAAACTTTAGTAAATTCTCAAAAAGAAACCTTTACAGCAAACTGTTGTTAGTATAAGTTTTACTTTGTGTATTGTGTGCATTAGAATTGTGTACTGTGTGCATTATATTAAAGCTGTGTGCATCATGGTTACGAGCAGTCTAGAATCATATTAGTCTTCTATGGTCATGAGAATTGTGTAATGTGTGCATTATACTAAAGCTTGTTATTATTTTAGACAAGGAATAGGGACATTCTAATAACAGTACATTTTTAAATGACTTTTCAAAAAAAATATTACCGAACCGTACCGATACCGAAGAAAAACTGAGATGATACGGACGATTTTAAAAAGTCTAATTTTGATTATATACAATAAAGTAACCAAAAAATTGATATGGTATAATTTTTGAAAAATAACCTACCGAACCGTACCATTACACCCCTGTTATTAACCACTTTAATTTAGCGCAACAGACTACACTGTCCCTCGAGCAATGGCACTTCAAGCCCAAAAGTGATGTGAACCTATGTTTCCGCGTAACTGGTTTTCATATATTCCATTGTCATGCATCAAATGGCTGTCTCTCCTCTCTCAAAGCAGGCGAGCTTCAAGCTTGGAAGATCAAGAAAAGCGAGAACGGGAACTCCTAGAGCTGCTGGAGCGCCTAACCCGGCTCTTACCTCCTTCTACCATCGCCCGCCTCTGATCAGCATTCCAATACTCCGAAGGTATTACTCCCTCGTATTCTTTTCTTTTTAGTTTGTTTCATAAATGATATCTTTATGTATTTGAAAATAATTTAATTTTTAAATTTTTCATTTTATCGTTGTGACAAGCTTATATAGCCGGACAAGACAAATATTATAAAACGCTTATGATCACAAAATTTAAGAATATTTCTTTTTTTAACAATGTATCCAACCAAATATGTTCCTCACATAAAACGAAAGGAGCTATAATTAGGCTTTGCCATTTGGCAACCATCTGAGTTTGGTGGGTACAAATTAAAATTGGCCACGACATGATTTAGCTTTTCTTTTTCTCTCATATTAAAATGAAGGATTGATTTTTATGGTCCAGACTCCAGATAAGCTCTGGATCATTTGTTGAAGTTAGAAGAAAAAGAACTCCTCATTTTACCACATAAATAAAAATAAAGAAGTATCACACTAATTTAGTCAAACAAAACCACGAATTCAGCCAAACAAATCCACTAATTTGGTGATATATATAATTAGGAATGGGCGAAAATGTAACTATTTGAGCTCATATAATTAATGCCCTTACCAATGGGCGAAACGACAAATAGTGTAAATACATAGCACAAGGTTAATTCCATGATAAGATTTTTTTATCCCTCAAAATTCTATGATAACTTAGCTACCAAGAAAGGAAATTTAGCAGGACTTATCCAATAAAGAAAAAGTCATCCAACACAAATTCAAGCTGATGAATCTGCTAGGTAGCCAGGAAATCTGGACTAAATTTGTCAAATCCAATATAAGTGTATTTCGAATTCCAAAGCTGATGTCATCTATAGACTATAAGTAAAAACCAATATTCCAGAGGAAAACAAAAAACTATTAAGGTTTCCAATTACCTAATAAATAATACTACTCACTTAGTCGTGAGAATAACACGGGCTAGCCAGTTTTTGGATTGGTAATTGAAAAATAGTCAGCGTTTACAAAGTCATTAAAAAATAGTCATTATTTTGCTGCAACACGAAAAGTTTGGTGCACCTGTGTATGAACTTCCAACTTATTATGTTGGAACTCCAACACACGCAAAATTTCAGCATAATATACTGGAGATTGGAGCGCCTGTGCATGAACTTTCAGCATATTATATTGGACCAGTACATTATGCTGGAACTCCAGTATATTATGCTGGAATATTTTTCGGATTTTGAATAATATTTTCGTTCAAATTTATCTTTACATGAAAAGTGGCTAAATTTCGATTACTTTTGAAACTGTGACTATTTTTCAATTATTACTTGTAAATCTGGCTATTTTTGAATTTCACCCAACTTAGTCTATCTTAAGTGAAAGTGTTTGACTGAATAAGAAATTTATAAAATAAAAAGAAGACTACATGTAAATTACATATATGCGTTAAGTACAAAAGAATTATCCTTTTAAATAAGTGGTAGTGAGACCACCACATGTTGATTTATCTCATTCAATCATGTCATTGAGGGTAAAACAGAATGCTAAGATCGAATAATTTCTAAAAAAAGAAAGGTAAATTCTTGTTCAGACATACTAATATGTAAAGTATCATGTGACATAAAATGGAACGAAAGAATATGAGTATTTTGTTAAATAACTGCACGAATGAATAAATAAGCTTTAGGTACTGCTCTTTAAATATGCTAACGTATATTTATCTTGTTTTCATGTCTCTTTGGTTACTGCAGTTTTAGATAAAGTGATACAAGTTGAACAAGAGTCCACAACAATACAAAGTATCAAATCGCTTACTTAATACTAGTAAAAAATGTTGCATAACTAGGATGGCAAATGAGCGATTTGGGCTGAATTTGGGCGAGTCAAGATGAGCTAGGTCAATAAATAGATCATTGTCCGATCCAGTTCAAAGTGTACTTGGGCTAAAATGGGCTAAACGATCATAGCCCAACTTGACCCATATTTTAGAACCATGCTCATAAATATAGACAAAGTCTTTTACCCTTTATACACCTATGTATAAAAGGTAAATAAATACTATTAGTATTTTGAAAATCAAAATATATTTTCTTAAATAACAAATTAGTATTTGAAATTGTATAAGTTGAAAATCTTTTGCGGGTGGGGTTGGAGGGTTGGGTGGTGCAGAAAACCGAAAAAACAAAAAATAGATGAAAATACAAACAAAAAAAAAAAGGTAAACAAAAATTGCAAGAGGATGGGTGAGTGGTAAAGAAAAACGAAAAACATAAAACAGAAAATTAAAAATTAAAAAACAATTGCTAGGGGTGGGGTGGGTGGGTAGTACAGAAAATTGAAAATACAAAAGAAAAGTAAAATGTATTTTGATCTGTCAGTGGGTTGCTCTAGTGTTGAGTATCCTCCACTTCCAACCAAGAGGTTGTAAGTTCGAGTCACTCCAAGAGCAAGGTGGGAAATTCTTGGAGAGAGGGAGCCGAGTTTCTATCGGAAACCGCCTCTCTACCCCAGGGTAGGGGTAAGGTCTGCGTACACACTACCCTTCCCAAACCCCACTAATGGAATTATATTGGGTTGTTGTTGCTGATCTGGCAGCAAACTCACTCCACTATCACCAAAAGACACAAGCAAAACCTTGCCAGAATGCATATGCAAATATTATTGAATTCAATCAGACCCCAAAAGATATACCCTTTACAAAGTCATAATCATCAAAATTTTATGATAAAAAGAATAACAGAATCAAGATCTAGTTTATGTACAGAGGCAGTGGAACTGCTTGAAATTAATAAATGGAACTTAAATTAACTATAGAGCAGTAGTTTCTTCACTATTACAACAATCATTTGATTCCCGAGATTAGGAAATTAGCTTTACCATCTCCGGCAACATGCCGAAGAGAAGGATTACAACCAAAAATAAATTAAAAATAGAACCAAAAATATTTCTAGATCTTCTGTCTAGGGTATTTTCTTCTTGTATCTTGTCCCCTTCTCTGTTATATATCTTTCAAATACAAAAAGTACAGGAAGAACTACCTCGGAAAGGGAGCAGCTTCGCCTAATACAAGTCAGCTACACAAGGGCCAGGCTGGTAGAGTGAAAATTATTAATCGCCTGAAACATACTTCCTTTCCGCGTAGTATTTTTTCTCGCTTACTGCTTTCTTGGTATTCCTTTTCTGCATAAGTCAACAAGCCCATCATTCAAGAAAGTCATTGAAAGAGCTTAGAGATGCTAAATTGAGAAGTGACCCAGTATCTAACATGATCGGCTCTTTGTACAAGTTGGATTTATCAATGTATTTACTTTATATGTAGTGAAAGAAAAGAGAACTACCGTAGTCACCTATGTTCAACCGTAGGTAGCTTCTTTGCCGACATGTGGATTTCTTTTTTACTCTCAAGTTGTAGATAAGTAAATGATTGATTTCCTAGATAAGATATGCTATTTTCTTCAAATTTATCCTAGTTTGGGTTCTGATTTCGGGAATCAAATTGTATCTCGTCTTGAATTTCTCCGTCCGTCGTGGTCAAAGTACCCAAAATTGTTTGACCAAATCCGGTACGGATCTCATACCCACACCCATACTAGTGTCGTGTCGACACGGGTGCGGCACCTAAACTACCGTGTCGGAACAACTTAGGTCAACACTATATGAACCAGGTCACTAAGAAGAATGCAACCTAAATGCATAACTTGATCTATTGACCTATCTACTCTACATTTTTGGGGGCATAAGTGTACCGAATGTGCAATTTTTCCTGAGCCAGTGGTATATCGATAAAATTTCAC
>AWOL01S0011348.1:103701-126715 GCA_000715115.1 Nicotiana otophora | reverse complement strand
CCCCCCGACTGTCAGACAAGCTTGGAGACTCAAAATCTAAAATTATGCCATTTTGAATCAGAATGCTTAACAGCTGTAGAAAAATCTAATCAGAGATAAACACTTGCAGACTCATTACTAACATGCCAAACATATCTCATGATTTGTCAACTGTGTGTCTGTGTATGCGTGAGTATGCGGAAAGAAGCAACAAGACTCAAAATCCAAAATTGTAATTTTCTGATCAGAAAGCTAAACAGCTGTAGAGCAGGAATAGCTAAGAAGTAAGAGAATAGTAAATACAACATACCACATAGATCTCATGATTAGCGATGATTCTTTGAGCAACCGAAGTAGTAGTAATATCTTTTGGGCTCTCAATCACTTGGAAGATTCCCATGCTTTTAGGAACTGCATAAGGATCCTGACCCCCCTGCACCAGGGAAAACATTTCCTTTATAACATGCTTCCCACACAATTATGTTAATCAGTTCAGGGAAAAAAATATTCCTTCTGATCAGTGGAAAGCATCAAGTTGTTGCATGCAACAATCAAATCGTAGACTTACTTCCATGGAAGAGTTGCTCTCAGAAACTGTCCCATGTACAACCAAAGAAATGTTGAAAGTTGTTATCTAACACATGCCAAATAAAAGGAGAGAATGAATTAGTGACCAATAAGACATAAAATATTTCTTTTCTATTTCCATCTAGTTGAAACGTCGCAATTCAGGGAAAACCCACCAACAATAACATAGAACAAAAACCTCACGTGCAAGAAGTGACACACATTTAAATCTGTTTTTATTATACCTTTTTGCATTATCCGGCATTATTTCAGAAGTGCTGTGTATTTCCAGCACTATTAATGAACCATAAACGACAGAGCATCACACAACCAATCATACCAAAATGGAAAGACGTCATGCCAATGCACCATGTTAGTTGTGGTACGGCACTAGACCACGTTTCCTACCATTTCAAGATTTTGGTGAAGGATTCACAATATAATTATGCTACGCGTTAAAGGAAAGCATACGTCTGAATTCATTATGTGGTGCAGCAATTTTATGACATTAGACAAACGAGTAAACTACTAACTACGGCTACATCAGATACTAGAATGGATCCAATTGATCCATCTTTTATAGACAAAGGCTTTTTCTTTTCTTAACATTTGGGATAAAGTCCCAACAATATTATCATACCCTTATGGGGAAAACAAATGCTTCTTTTCTCCAAACAACAATTCAACAAATCTGAAAACACCCCTTAAAAAATTAGTTGCGGTACTCTATTCGGGATAAACGGTCCCACATATAAGAATACTAAGAGCTACGAGCAAAACTAAGGAAGAGACATAGGTGTAGCTGAAAGTAAGCATTACCATATCCTGAGTTACTTCCCAAGGAGCACCAATGATGACCTCATCAACATAACGGCATGCAAGTACACTAAGACTGCGCTCATACAGATTCATCAGCGGATACTGATGTCCACGAAGTTCACTACAAGAAATTAAAAGTAATTTTCATTAATAACGCCTTACTATATAAAATCTGGAAATTTAGAAGACAAACATATCGATAGAAAGCAAGCCTATGTTAATGTGCGGTCTAAGAATATGGATCAGAACAATAATACCATGTACCTGACAGTTTGGTCTGGATAAATACCAACTAAAAGAAAATCTCCAAGTTGCCTTGCCCTTCTGAGAATCTGAGAAGGGGAAAAAGTAACTTATGGGTAAAATCATATTGATGCAGGACGACGCTAAACCATTGCCATAAAATGACAACATAAACGAACCTTGTCAAATATTCTAGACTTACCTCAACGTGTCCAGCATGGAAAAGGTCAAATGCACCATCAATATATACCACTCTAGAATTAGGCCCAGGCCCCTACAATTGAAATAGTACACAAAAATATTTACTTTTGCCTCTCCAGTAAAAGAAAGGTTACTAAGAAATAACAAGGTGAACGACATTTAGTTTGCTTTGACAACCATCATGATCATGGTCCTGTAGAGCGCCAAAGTTTTTATCAAGTTTACCGCAGTGGAGGTCAATATTCTTTAGTCATGACTTAAGCAAAATCGATCATCTATAATCACCTAATACCCGCTTTTATACTCAATTTGATTCTACTAGATAACCATAACTTGTGTGCTTGCAAGATTTGAATTTTGTAGAAGTTAAAACAAAATAAGAGCTAGGGAATAAAAAGATTATATTGATGGAGAAATGGATCAAAGCGGAGCGAAATGGATTGTCAGGATTCGTATAGCCGACCACAACTAGCTTGGGAATGAGGCATAGTTGTTGTTGCCTATGGGATGGTAGAAAAACTTAAGGAGATTTACAATAAAATAAACTCATTTCAATGTAAACAGTTCATCGTTTCTTTCTCGTCAGGAGGTTGCACATGTAACATGACTTATGAGAAGTATACTGCTACAGACTTCAAGAAGTGTTTACTCAAAACCATCTAAGCTTGATTTGATTTTTAGTAATAGATTATCTTATTCAACCAGCCCAATAGCAAAGTTTATATTTAAGTTAAAGTCATCACTACAAGATTCTTTATTCAAAGTGTCATCTTGAGGATAAAAAGAGAAAAGGTCTCTTCAGTCTACCCTATTTAAATTGCTGTAAAGCATTCATTCAGAAGTAAATCCTCCAAAGAAGCTGTTGTTGTATAGTTGATTTGTTCTTCAAAGTAATTTCAAAAGGTTCACATTGAATTCAACAAGAAAAAAGTAACATGCTCATGTCTAACATGAAGCTTCACAAAGAATAAGTAAAGAGTACAATTTGTGGTACCTTCCCATTTGAAAATTGCACAATCCGTCTTGACGTGGGCAAAAAATGAGATATGTGACCGCCCTTTGCTTGTTTTTCCTCACCACATTTATTATTTATACTATCCGCTTCGCCAGTGGGAGAAGAATTGGAGCAATCTTGAGGAGTATTTCTACTTTTTGCAGAAGAGAGAATCCTCCCTACAAAAATGTGATTCAAAACAAGCATTACCAAAAGCAAATAGCTATCTCATTGCTCTTAGCTAGTATCTGATTTGTGGAAACAATTCTTATTTTAATTTTTGAAGACTGTTCAATGGAAAGGTATTTTTGATCTATGTGTATTTTCATTCACTAGTTTTTGGCAAATCAATCTGGTTAGCAATTGAAACTTTTTTACTTTAAGAAGCCATTAGAGGGAAATCAAGCAGAAGACATAGACACTCAAATGGCTTGAACAAGCATGCTTTGATGAAACAATTTAGGGGGGAAATTTCTGTTATTTCATGTACAACTTATTTGGCGAAGATGCTTTTCCGCAGATCAGAACTTTCGAATCTCAACTAGAAAAGGAGAGATATAATACCTACAATGTCTGTGCTGGAGACACCTTCAGTTCGTTTAATTTGCTTGTAGCGACCAGCTTTTTTGGCCAAGGCATAAGCATCAGTTCCGTCTGGAAGTAGACAGGGATCATCACCGTGTATAATGTAGTCAATGTTATACTCATTGAATAGACGGTTCATAAATTCTTCAGTAATTTCATAAGGAGCACTCGAAATCACTTCATCCACCCACTTCAAGCCACTAACAAGAGCAAGTCTGCAGAGGATCTCAATTTAGACACGCAAAAGTTCCACTTAACTCAAAGTGTAAAATCACACGAAAGTAGTTCACCGTAAGAAAATGAACGAAATAAGTGGGAAGAACATTCTTGATCATGTACTTGGAGTTAATCTTGTTTAATACAAGTACTTAAAGTTTCTAATATTAAATATGGATCGATCTCACACCTGACATACTGACATATGGAAAACACATAACAAATAAATCAGCAAACATCGAGCAGAAATCACATGCATCTATACTCTTTTCCCTTATCATTGCAGAAGATATTTCCGGAAGAAGGGAAATAAAAGCTAACAGATTAATCAAGGAAAGAGTAGTGGAAACAAATGGCGCTTACTCATACCTTTCTTCCATGCATAAAACTGGAGGACCTTTAGTGGCAATAATTTCCTCATCACTGACAACTCCAACTACCAGTTCATCTCCCAACGCTTTTGCTTGTCTCAAAGCATTTGCGTGGCCGTAATGCATAAGGTCAAAACAACCATCCATATAAACACGAACGCGCTTCTTCCCGTGCTTCTTTTTATGAAAGATACTTCGATCAGCAAAAGGATAAAGTAGAGTAGGAACACTGATCCCGCCAAAATAGCTCGTGGATAACCCGAGCAAGGCTGCAGTCAGCATGATCCCACCAAAAAGGCGTGGGTAGTAATACATGCCTTCCCAAACCCAATTGTTGCTTTCAAAATCCATTTCCTCTTCCCTTCCCTAACTTTTTCACGGTCCTTGAGGGCCTCTTTTATGCTACAAAAGAGGAAGAGAGGCCCTGCAATATAAAGCGACAAACAAATAAGGCAAAAGGAAGAAACAAAAGTATAGAGATCAATTTTGATCCAAACAATTATCAACAGTCCCCATTTCAATTTGAAATGAGAAAAACATCTTAATTCAGATCAGAACATTCTACTTAAGAAACCTATACATATTGAATCAAATCTCATCATTTTAGCAAAAGAAAACCTCAAACATTCGCCCTTTAATGAAACTACCAACCTAAAAATGAAAAACAAGCAGAATTCAAGATTATTGCACAAACAGATACAGCAAAACTAGCCAAAGAAACTGAATTATAGAAGCTGGTTCTTCTCCAAACAATATTGAACAATCCTCATTTCAGTTTGAGGTGAGAAACCCATAATCTCAACCTCATTACCATTGCAAAACAAATTAGATTAAAAATTCAGTAACCACAAATTGGGCAATAAAATGACCCAAAGATGCAAACTTTATTGCTACTACCAACCTAAAATCAAGCAGAAATCAAATTTACTGAATACACAAATAAAAACATGAAATAAAACCAAAACAAGAAAGATATAAATAAGATCTGAATATTGGAACACAAAATTATTAAATATAAAGGAACAAACTTTTAACAACAACCAGAACAAAAATATAATATGATAAAAGGGTATGAAAAAGAAAAAAAATTCAACAACCTGACGGAGGGAAGATGGTATGATTCAGAATAAAATGGTGAAATAATGAAAAGGGTGTATGATTTTGTTTGCAAATTGTTTACATCGAAATTAACGCCACATCCAGGAATCAGAATCCCAAAAAACTAAATTAAAAAATAATAATAAAAGAGAATTTGCCAGATCGAATCTTAACCTTTCTTCCTCTTTTTTCCCTTTTGTTTGTTCCTTTCTTTCTTCTTTTTCTTTGTTATCTTAATTGTTAAGGAGATGCACCCAACAAATATCAAATGTCTCTTTTCTTTTTTTGCCTTTATATACTTGCTCCTCTACACTTCTTCCAAATTTATGTTCCTAATTTGGATGGAAACAATTATTTATGATGTTAAGAAAAATAAAACAATATATATGCTATTTCAATTGAATTTCTTAATTTAACAAAAATAAAATATTTATGTGAAGTAGTAACATAATTTAATTTCGCACAAAAAATTTTTAAAATTCTTATTTAAATTCGTATTTGCATGACTATAAAATCTTCTAATTTATAATAAAAAGAGAAGTTTAGAATTAAATAATCTTTAAATATATAATTTCGAATAAATTAATAAAAAAATAATACTAGCATATATAATGAGACAAGGGAGTAATGTTGAAATGTGAAATTATATTTTGAATACGAGAATATATTTGGTAATATGCAAATTTTCTTCTGTTTTAACATATAAAATATAGAAAAGATTGAATGGAGGAAACCAAGAGTGAGTCCCATCACCCATGTCATTTCCTGTCATGTATTATAGATCTGAAACAATTTTTTAAAATGATGAATATCGTTGTGAGACAAACTAATAATGAATAGACATTAAAGAAGAACTAAGTTAAAGTAAATAAGAAATTTACTGTTCTATCCGTTTCAATTTATGTGAACCTGTTTGATTGGACACGAAATTTAAGAAAAAAAGAAGACTTTTAGAATTTATGATCCTAAACAAATCAAAAAGGACCTAGAGTATTTGTGTGGTTATAAAAATTTCTCATTATGGGTAGAATTGTAAGTTTAATCTAAATTGTTACCAAAAATTTAGAAAAGGATCATTCTTTTTGTAATGAACCAAAAAAAAAAAAAAAGTTCACGTAAACTAAAACTATAAAAGAGGGAGTAACTCTTTGAGTTTATAAAATGAATACAACACCAATAACTCAATATAATCTCACTAGTAGGGTATGGGGAGGATAGTTTGTACGCAGACCTTACCCCTATCCTGGGATAGAGAGGATGTTTTCGATAAACCTTCGGCTCCCTCTCTCCAAAAACCCTCCACCTTACTCTTCGGGTGACTCGAACTCATAACCTCTTAGTTGGAGGTAGAAGGTGTTTACTGCTAGAATAATACTTAAAAAATTTGGACTGAAGTTTATACCGACAGTGATGTGCATCTCATTTTCTCTCTCTATTCTTTTCTGGCAATGGAATCTTATTGTAACACCGTACTACTTGTAGTTTTGTTCGAATCATTAATTAATAAATATTAGTGTCATCTGCTTTGAACAGTAAAAGAGAAAAGAAAGAATAGAAGGGTCAACATTTTTCTTGGGACTGGTAGATCTATTATGTCATTCTAATTTCTGTGGACAAATCGCATAATTAAATGTAACCAGAGTAATTAAATTAATTGCGCTAATCAAAGAGAGAAAATATAACTATGTCATCTTCTTTTATGATGGTTACATATGCTTTATTTTGCTCCTCATAACACTCGTAATTTACTTTTTTGTGGCTAAGGGGATGGTTCTAGCCTCTAGGTAGCAAAAAGGAGATGTAATAATCAAATTTCATAATTAGTTTTAATGATGATCGTATCCGAATCATCTTGCTCCTCGATTAATTTACTTGGTATTGGTTATTTTTCAATAGCACGCACAAATATTAAATAATTCTGTTTATCAACACTTAGATAGATCGGTGGAAATTATCTAACATATTTTGTCTATATTAAAATGAACATTGGTCGAATATTATTCTCATCCAGTTCATTAACCACAAGACTATTCAGATTTTTAGTACTTCTATATTGTAAAAAATGAATTTTATCAATAGTTCTTTTCTCAAGTTGTTAAAATTAGTAGGTAATTAGTTTTATTTTGTTATATGAAAAAGAGAAATGACATGTTGACAACCACATTAAGGTTTGGCCTACAACAATTTTATTCCACTGACAACTTAAACTTAGAGTAGATAAGGTAATAGATAAGCTTCTTTTTCTCGAAAAAAATTGTTAATATTGAGTTATTGTCTCAATTAATAAAACTTGTAATTAGGTTCAACCTTTATGCAAGAGTTGAATCTTACCTACATGAGGGTTTGGTAGACAGAGAATTAGAAATGGTAGTTTAGTGACAACTTAACTAATTTGCAGCAGAAAAGCTTACAATTAAATACACCTCCGGAAAAGGAAAATTCAGTAATTAACTAATTTGGCTGGTGTATGGTCACTAACTTTAATTTAATTTTATTGCCCATGCATAACTTTTTCAAAATGTCAAGGATCCCTTTTTATTTAAATTATTTTGCAGACTTTCAAGACAGATTAGTGGGCAAGTGACAACACTTCAAATGAGCCTTTACAAATTGACTTTAAGATCCTTCTCACCAAACTTGGAAAATCTACTTATTCTCCGAAATGTATGGCCTGAGATAGTCCCTCAATTTTGAGTAATTGATCATTAAAATTATTTTTTTAATTTTTTCAAAAGTCATTTTGCTTTACCTAGTTAACTTAGCAGGTCATCTTTGCTGGATCCTATATTTTTCGATGAGTCTTAATGACGTGGGAAAAAAAATTAAAATACTAGTTACGAATCTGAACCCTTTTAAAACTCAACCCACCCGTTTATCTAATACCCGACCCGACATACAATAAGTATGGTAGTTTTTTTGTTTGTTTAATCTTATATCGTGTGACCTTAACAATTAGTTGAATTTGGAGACGGATACAGGATTTTAGGAAGATGATTGCACTATTACGAAAAGGTAAACCATGACATAAATTTTATGGGATCAACTTTTAGTTCTTACTATTGCACCCATTATATTTTATGAATTTTAAGTTCAAAATTAATTTTTTTAAATAGTAATTTCTTACATCTATGTCTATACTCTATGTTGAAAATGTTTGGATCAGTTGAAACCATTGACTATATGCTACATCGTCCACTACTATTAGCTTTAATGTACATATTTATTTAATCAAATAAGATTCTACGATGACAAAAGAAGAATAGGAATTTCAATGTGTGAAATTTTTGAAAGAATGAACCAAAGAAAGAAAGCAAGAAAAAAGAGAAAAGGTAGTTAATAAATACGCAAAAAACAAATATCAGATATGTCCATCTCCCATTGGCACCTAACTTTAGAAAAAAGAGAAAAAAAAAATAGCAAGATTGACATAATATTTGAACTCACAATCTCACTTAGAGAGGTGCACTCAATAACTATATCATCATATAATACTTCGAGTTTGGATGTACACACATATATTTAATTATTTTTGAAAAAATATAACATTATTATATATGATCTAGGGAGGGAAGCATGGGTTCACGTGCAAAGACGAACCTACGTGCTAGTTGGGGGGTCACTGGCACCCGTTAAGCTTGGGAAAAATTCTTTACATGTATGTATATACATGTTATACATGTATGAGAGGTTGACATTGGAGTTCCTACATAGAGGTAGATGAAGGTCAAAGAAAAGGTGGGAAGAGGTGATTAGACAAGACATGGCGCAACTTTTGCTGACCGGGGACATGACCCTTGATAGGAAGACATGAAGGTCGAGGATTAGAGTAGTAGAGTAGGTAGTTGTAATGACCTAACCGGTCATTTTAACTTTTAGAACTATGTTCCCTAAAATAAAACTTTTTGTATGTGCTTTTAATTATTTATGACTTGCGAGGATAGTTGGTTCGGGATTTGAAAGTGTTTGAGTTGAAATCGGAACACTTGGTTCCTTAAGTTGGCTTTAAGAGGTCAAGTTTGACTTCGGTCAACATTTTAAGAAAATGACCCCTGAATAGAATTTTGACGATTCCAACAGCTCTGTATGGTGATTTTGGACTTAGGAGCGTGTTCGAAATTTTATTTGGAAGTCCGTAGTTAAATTAGGCTTGAAATGGCTAAAATAGGAGTTTAAATTTGGAAGTTTGACCGGGGAGTTGACTTTTTGATATCGGGGTCGGAATTCAGTTTCGAAAATTTACATAGCTCTGTTATGTCATTTATGACTTGTGTGCAAAATTTGAGATCAATCGGACTTGAATTAATAGGTTTCAATACATAATGTAGAAGTTGGAAATCTTAAGTTTCATTAAGCTTGAATTGGGGATGATTCGTGGTTTTAGCGTTGTTTGGTGTGATTTGAGGGTTCGACTAAGTTCTTATGATGTTTTGGGACTTGTTTGTATAATTGGTCGAGGTCCCGAGGGGCTCGGGTGAGTTTCGGACGACTAACGAATCACTTTTGGTCTTTGGAACACTGCTGATAACTGCTGGTATTTTCTTCTAGTATCCTTATACGCGATCGCGTAAGTTGGTCTGCGATCGTGTAGAGTAATTTAGGCAAATGTGGATTTGTTCTAACGCGATCGCGTGAATGGGGTTGCGATCGCGTAGGGTTAATTTGGGCAGCTGGAAATTTGTTCACTGCGATAGCGTGGACACGTCCGCGATCGCGTAGGATTGGCTAGTGTGTGTATCGCGATCGCGTGTAATTGTTTGCGATCGCGTAGGGGAAATTTGAGAGAAAGCTGGGCCACGTGTTTGTGCTACGCGATCGCGTGAAGAAGGGTGCGATCGCGCAGAGTCAGAACCTGGTACATCGCGATCGCGTGGGACTTGATGCGATCGCGTAAGGTTAATGTTTGGGCAGAAAAATTTGTGCTACGTGATCGCGTGAGGAAGTTCGCGATCGCGTAGAAGAAATCACTGGGCAGAGAGTTTAAGTTCCGTTTTCCATTTTTAACGATTTGGAGCTCAGATTTAGGCGATGTTTGGGAGATTTTCAAAGAAAACAATGGGGTAAGTGTTCTTAACTCAATATTGGTTAAATTACCCGAATCCATCACTATTTTTATCATTTAATTGGTGAATTGAGTTGGAAAAGTTTGAAAACCTTCTTGGATAGATTTGAGGATTTGAGGGCCGAATTGTTATCGGAATTTAGTGATTTTGGTATGGGTAGACTCATGGTTGAGTGGGTGTTCATATTTCGTAACTTTCGCCGGATTTCGAGACGAGGGTCCCACGGATGAATTTTTAATTCATTTCGAAATTTTTATTGAAAATATAGTATTTTCTTATAGAATTGATTCCTATAATTTTTAGTGATTGTATCGAATTATTTTTGGCTAGATTCGAGCCAGACAGAGTTGGATAATCGTGAAAAAGGCCTTCTAGTGGATTAAATTGGAGCAAGACGAGGTAAGTCTCTTGACTAATTTTGTGAGGGGGAAATTACCTCATAGGTGATTAAAAATTAAATAATTATTGCTAATTGTTGGGGCTACGTACGCACGAGGTGACGAAAGTCCGTGCGTAGCTACTATTAATGCTAAAGTCCGGGTAGTTTAGGACTCGAAGCATGAATTACTTGTGTAAATTATATTTTTTGTTTAATTAATATTATTTGGTATATATATATATATAGTGAATTGTTAGATAAAAATATTAAAGGATGGAAATCTCTTATATACTTGATTTGTTTTCTATTTAAATTAATTAATTGTTAAGAGAAATTGTTCTTCCTCCTGAATTTATCTTATAATAAATATACTCTCATTCCAAAGGTACATATTATAAATGTCCTCCTTTCTTGTGGAGCGGGTCGAACGCCTCGGCAGGATAGATGCATATATGGATCGTGCCGCACGTCTCTCGGCAATGTACACGACACTCTGAATCGGGTCGTACGTCCTCGGCAGAAATCGTGCTTAATAATAATAGTCACACAATACCTTAATAGCTTATTTCAGCTTGCGAAGATAGTTGATAAATTGGAGAATTCTTGGAATTTAATAAATTATTATGCCTGCTTGTTGAGGAATTAATTGTTATTCCTGTAAATGAGATTAATTGATAAATTAGAAATTATTTGAATTGAAGGAATTTAATTAATATATTGAGAATTATTTCATTTGAAGGAATTTGATTATTTTTGCTGGTTAAATAAATTATTGTAAATTCTTGTGAATCATGCTGATTTAGATATTCTATTTGTATTTCAATTATTATTATTGACCCATAGTGAGTGTCAAAGTCGGCCATCTCGTCTCTACCACTTCGAGATTAGGCTTGATACTTACTTGGTACACATTGTTTACGTACTCATACTACACTTGCTGCACTTTTTGTGCAGGACCTGAGGCAAGTACTAGTGGGGGGCCTATCGTCTTACACCCACGTTATCCAGGGGCATATTGGTGAGCTGCCTTTCTGAGCCGTTCTGCAGCTACTAGTGTCTCTCCTTGTATTTTTTTTATTCTGTCTATTTTTATTTCAGACAGTATTTGAGGTTTTGTATAATCTACTGGATGCTCATACACTTGTGACACCAGGTCTTGGCACACACATTGGTAGAATTTGGTATTTATGTTTTCTTGGATTTAAATTTTGTCGAAATATTTTTAATTTATTAGGTGGCTTGCCTGGTTATAGTATTGGGCGCCATCACGACCTATAGGTGGAACTGGGTCGTGACAACATGGTATCAGAGCACTAGGTTCACGTAGGTCTCACAAGTTATGAGCAGACCTAATAGAGTCTTGCGGATCGGTATGAAGACGTTTGTACTTATCTTCGAGAGGCTATGGGGTGTTAGGAAACTACCTTTCTTCTTATTCCATCGTGCAATTAATGTAGTACTAAATATCCTTCTCTTATTCTCTCACAGATGATGAGAACGCGCTCGAATGAGATTCCAGACCAGGGAAGAGCTACTCCCCCAGTTGCTAGAGGCCGAGGCAGAGGGAGGGCTCCAGCCCGTGGTAGAGGGCCAGGACGTCCCAGGATTGTTCCAGTTATTCCGCCAGTGGGTCCAGTAGAGAAACCCATTGTTGAGGAATAGGATGAGGTACATGTGGCAGAGCCAGCTCCGGTGGATTTCACATCTGCACCAGGATTTCAGGATGTCATGGGTTGTATGTTGCGGTTCATGGACAAAATGACTCAGGCCGGTTTATTTCCTGCAGACCCAGCCACATCTCAGGCGGGCGGGAGAGCACAGACCACTACCATGCATGCTCATGGACATGCAACTGTTGTATATCAGACCCAGGGTGCACTACCCGTGGGTAAAGCCCAGCAAGTGGCAACAGCTACACCTGAGCCCAGGCCAGCTGTAGCCGCCGATCCTCAGAAACTATTGGACCGATGGACTAGACCTCTCGAAATGTCATAAGATCAATATGCCTTTGGATAAACTTTATGAACTACGTATTTTTCTGAGATACATGAACAGAAGATAAAATAATAAGGCACATGGGGAATCAAGAACATAGGCACCCCTAGTACTTCTATGAATAGAATCATTTACGAAAGTTGTGCGTTTGCTCATTTCGTTTGTATCATATGGGTCATGCCAAAAGAAAGAAGGAATAGCCTTAACATACCTCAAATCGTCAATGCAACTAAACAACAAGCTTACGGCAACTAGCGCGCCAACCTTATAACAAAGAAATACATGTACAACTTAGATGGTGCTAGTATATTATGTATCTCAAACGATAACTCGATTCTAAAATAAAACGGACAACATTTTCCTTGATTTTACTACTCCCTCAAGCCTACTATAGGAGAGACAAAAACACAATACAACCCACAACTCGAAAACAACCTACTATTATTCGGGACCTTTAATCCAACAAAACCCCCCAATATACCATAACACACCCAATCAACAAGTTATCAATTAGCTTAAAATTTTAACGACGAGCGACCAGCCCACTACCCTACCACATGTGATAGTTTTCCACGCTATTTTATCCTTCCAAACCCCATAAATCAGCATAACAATAGGCCAACACGAGTGGACTACAAAAAAGTTCACTAAAAGTGAAATAAATCGAACTCACGGCTTCCGATTACCGTCCCGTGAGTTCTAACTATTAGGAAACGAATTTATCAACCTTCCTTGATATTTAAAAGCTTTAATATAGAAAGTAGGTATTTATTAACCATGAAGTACATTCTAAAACTCAAAATACAAAGAAAATGATAGGCGGTATAATGATACTTACGTCGTAGGGATCGTTCTAATGTGATCGCTTCTTGATTTCGTGAAAGGGATGTTGATCTTGCTTGGAATTTCTTGGACCAGTTCTTGGAGAGCTTGAGAGTGTTTTGGTAAGTTTTCTCTATATTTTGATGAGATATAATGGGATAAGACCACTTATAATCCCACCGCCTCAATTCTCCAAGCAGGTGGGTAAGCTGCCTGCTTGGCAGCTTGAGCAGTGCAACTTCGGACACTTGTATCTCTCTATTCCGATATCGTATTGACAAACGGTTTTCAGCGTTAGAAACTAGACACATGGGAATTTAATTCCATATAAATATATTCCTGTAACTCTCAATAGATGGGAAAAAAACTACCTTGCAACCTGGTATATAAACCTGCTAGTTTCTCCGAAGTGCGACGACATGACTTGGCGACCCTACTTTAAAAATCCATATTTCTCTACCCCGATGTCGTATGAATAAATGGTTTAGACCGTTGGAAACTAGGTTCCAAGAGCTTCATTTCGGTATGAGATATGTCCCAAAATGATATCATAAAGCTTACAAATTTAATTTTATCAAAACAGCTCGTTACAAGGAAAAACTTAGCTCGATTTTTCCGCAACTTAAATCCGATTTTTCTCAAACTTTATATTTTTTATTCAAACATCATATATAGTCATATCATGACTTTAAACTCATTTAAATTATGATTAACAAGTCTCTTATTAAACTTAACTTATCGGTAAACCTTTCTTATCCTTGTAGAAGGATTTCGTCCTTTTTTAGCTTACATTACATAATCCTATAATGATAGTGACGTCTGAAGTACGGGGTATAACAAAAACCTCACACACACCATAGCACATAACTCACTTAAGATCGACTCTCTAGTCAAAGACGTTAAGCATAGTCGAGATCAAATAATTTTAGGCATTTACAGAAGAGCCAAGAACTGAGCCTGGGCGTCACAACTAAGGCACTCACCGCTCTCAAGGCACAACAAAGTTAAGAAAGATTGTCTCCAATAGGCACAATGACACATGATTCTCTTTATTCCTACAAAAGAAAAATTAACTACACCCGATTCAAATAAAACCCTTGGATTCCTACTGCGCCACAAAGAAAAATAAGGGAAATTGTTACACTACCTAAAAAATAAAAGACATTTTTTTTGTGTTTTTTCCAAAATAACAAAAACACACACAAAGATAAAAGAACAAAAAATAGATATAAATACATACATATATATATATATATATATTTATTTATTTACATCCCCACTCCACACTTTAAATTATGGCATGTCCCCATGATACAAAAATAAAAAAATAAGAGGTAAAGGAAATTCCCCCGAATCATCTAGTCTGGGTATGATTCAATGTCGGTATCCACTTTGCACGCCCGACCCAATGCACACATCCATGCTAAAAGTTTATTTCTGCCTTTTTCTAGTATACCCCACACTTAACACGCTTACTCTCTCTAGCTCGCTCCTTGAGGGACGTTGCCTTGAATTCAGAGTGTGCAGTTGACTCGTATCTAGGTGCTCCTATTGCTTCCTTCATCTTGAACACCACTCTCCCGCACTCTTAGCATGAGCTATATTTCCTGAATATCCAGAATAGTTGTACCAGTAGCCAAGAAAGGTCTCCCTAAAATAAGAGGAATCTCCTTATTCTCTTCCATGTTCACCGCGATGAAGTCCACAAGGAACACAAATTTGTCTACTCAAACTAGCACATCTTCCACTATTCCGTCAGGTATTATTGTGGTCTGATCTGCAGTTGCAAAGACACAGGTACAGACTTGATTGGCCCAATCCCTCTCTCAAGCTTTTTAAAAATAGACAAAGGCATAACATTAATAGAAGCACCTGAACTACACAAAGATTTTTAAAATTAGTACTTCCTAAAGAGTAAGGTATAGTAAAATTCCCTGGATCTCCATACTTTTGAGGGAACTTATTTTGCAGAATAGCACTACAATGCTCTGTGATCTTGATTACCGATGTCTCTTCCACTTTACACTTGTTGGACAATATCTCCTTCAGAAACTTAGCATATGTTGGCATTTGAGAGAGTACATCTATTAAAAGTAGATTAACATGCACTTGCTTGAGCACATCTAGAAAATGCCCAAATTATTTGTCTATCATCTCTCTTCTCTGCTTCTGAGGAAAAGGTAGAGCAGGCATATATTTACTCTTTTCAGTCTCATCAGTTATTGAATTCCCAACCTTCTTCTTTTTCAGAGCTCTAGTTCTCCCCTTCTTCTTCAGAACATCATCTGGATCTACCCTCACTTCACCTTCTTGATTTTCATTATTTTTCTGATCCCCCACAATCTCCACTTGTCTTTCAATCAACTCACCCTTTTGTTTTACTATGGGGTCCTTCAATACTTGCCCACTTCTTAAGGACACCGTATTTATTATTTCTTTTGGATTTCTTTTGGTATCAGTAGGGAGAGTTCCTGGAACCCTCTCAGACAATATATTAGCAAGTTGCCGCACGTCTTTCCAAGTTTTGAATAGTTGTGTCCTGTTCTCATATAGATGTGCTATGCGTTTCAAGCCTCTAATATGTCTTAATAATAAAGGCCTTCATCAGATCTTCCATGCTAGACTGATTAGAGTGTGGAGCCTGGTATTGCTACCTCTGCTGATTTTGAAATCCTGGAGCTCTTTGTCCCTAGGTCTCAGATTATTCTGCTGCCATGAGTTCAGACTACCACTTGGTGAACTCCACGAAAAACCTGGGTGCCTCTGCCCCATGGAGTTAAAATTATTACCACTTTGGTAGTTGCCTCTGTCAAAGGTTCCCACAACATTTACTACTTCATCTGTAGTTGAGGTCTAATACTCATGCATTGGATGACCCATTCTACAAAAGTCACAAACTGATGATGGCTGGCTCTTGACCTTGGCTAAGGTTAACTTTCTTATCTCTTTGGCCATAGTGTCTAGCTGGGCTTGCACTTATGTGTTACAGTCTACCTGGTGAATCCTAGCTAATTTTCTTCTATCAGTACTCTCAGCAGGCCATTGGTTAGTATCTTTAGAGAGCTCATCAAGAATCGCAACAATCTCCTCAGGAGTTTTCTTCATTAAAGGACCTCTAATTGTAGTACTCAGAGTTCGTCGTGAGGAGGGTGTTAGTCCATCCCAAAAGTCTAGGAGTTGCATCCAAAATTCTATTCCATTATGCTGACACTTTCTCACTATCTCCTTGAATCTTTCTCAAGTTTCGAAGACCGTGTCAGTGTCCTTCTGTAAGAAGTTGTGGATTTCCCTTCTAAATTTCATTGTTTTTACATCTGAGAAGTACTTGTCAAGAAACTTTTTCGTCATATCTTCCCATGTCCTGATCAACCCAGTTGGTAAGCTTCGAAACCAGTGCTTCGCATCATCCTTCAATGAAAAGGGGAATTCTCTTATGTAGACTGCATCTTTTGACACTCCATTGTACTAAAATGTGTTCATGATTTCCTTAAAATCCATCAAGTGAGTGTTAGGATCTTCATTCACCTTCCTTCTAAAGACACAGTTGTTCCGGATGGTTTGAAGCAAGCCTTTCTTCAACTCAAAATTATTTGTTGCTACAGGTGGAAGTCTAACACTTGACAATCCCTGATTGTAGACTGGTTTGTCATAGTCAGCTAATGTTCTCCCAAGCTTGAGAGCCATATTTTCGAACATGTCTTCAACTAGATGTCGATTTAGATTGAATCTTCGACCCCCATCCTCTTCGGCATTCTCATCAGCAACTCTAAGGGATGCTTCAGCTGCTAACCGTGCAACTTGTTCTCTATGCTGTGTTTCCTCTCTTGCAGCTAAGTCTACTCCATCATCACCGTTCTTTGCCATGTGTTCTTGGGTTGAAGGTTGCCCCAAGAATTTTCTGGTGAGTTCTTTCTCTTTCCTCAACTGTCGCAGACACTTTTTCACCTCTGAATCATATGGAATCACTTCTTTTGAAGAAGATCGAGTCATACACCCGAGAAGTAAAACTTGTTGCCTGCACACAAGTGAGAAAAACGCGAATACAAGAAAATAAAATTGGTTCCTGAATTAACACCAAAAATTATTCCGAACACTATTGATTGCCAATCCCCGGCAACGACGCAAAAATTTAACGAGCATAAAACACAAGACGAAATTGATGTCGCTAGCCAAAGATAGTATAGTATAATTATCGTCTCCACGAGGATTGGATTTAAACAATGTCCATGTAATTTCTGACTTAATTGCTATTTAGGATGATTATCTTTTTGGTCGGAATAATTATGAACTAAAACTAACTATTAAAACTAAAGCAATTAATAATTGATCATAGAGAGCTAGAGAATGGAGCAATGGGTTATTATCAAGACAAGGAATAAGAGTTTTGACATGATAGGTGCAAGACTGCTATCCTAAATTTGACATTGTTATATTTCACTCTTAAGATTTTATCGATTCTCACGAATTCAATAGGTGATTAGCTTATACTTCCGATTTTGATTCCTCTCTCGATTAAATCTAAATTTTGCAAATAAACTAATGTGAAGTGCGGTGAAACTTGCAAGAATCTATGGGTAGGAATGATCTAAGGTAAACTTCTCCCAAATATTTTTCAATTTTAATTTAAGCGGTAGCTCAAAAGGCTCTCTCGATTACTTCAAATAATCACCAAAATAAACTAAGGCATACGCTGCAATACTATTCAAAAAAATGTTCCTCTTCCGATTAAATACTATAAAAAATAAAATCACAACTAATATTAAAGCTCCTCCAATAAATTCAAGCAATTAAACAGTAGTCAAATCTATAAACAACAACCAAGTCACCAAATCATATAAAATCTAAGGTAAACTACTCCATAGATATAGAGAAAGTATTCAAAAATATAGTTAAAGAATAAGAAAACGTTAATCCAATGTTACAATCCAAACTCGCGTATTGAATTGGTAGAAGAAAGATAAAATCTTGTCTCTTAAAGCCTCCAATGCTCTCCAAACGCTCCCAAGGTCAAAAGTCCTCTAAAAATCGTGTTTTTGATGTATTTATGCCATATAAGAACGAGCCCGGATGAACTACCCTTTCCAAGCTGAATTGGGAAATTACTTTAAGAAAATATCACGACACAAAATCCACTTAGTCGTGATGGCACCTAACTCGACCCGCTAGGTAAGCCAAATACAGTCAATACAATTCTACTGGAATTAATATGAAGCCAATAAGAGAAATAACTAAAATTTATGCAACTTCCCAAGGACTGGTAGACTACGATTTAGATTTACAAAACCGATATGATGAATAAATACAATATCTATTTGAATTATAAGTAAATAGAACTCAAATCTAAAACTACCAAGGATAAATGGTTGTCATGCCCGGGCAACGGATACCTCTTCAATGCCAGCTCCTGCCAAGCACATCAGCGTCAGCTCCACGATCTGCACGCAAGGTGCAGAAGTGTAGTATGAGTACATCGACCCCATGTACCCAGTAAGTATCTTGACTAACCTCGGTAAAGTCGTGACAAGGCTTTTTAGTTAAAAGATACTCACTGATATAAACTGTGCAGTAGGATAGCAATAGAAACAATACTAAAACATAATAGAGAAGAGTATAAGAACGAAGTTACGAAGCAGTGCATGATTACTAGAAGAAATCACGGTCAATATTTCTCAATATCACAACCAATCCTTTCTTAAAGCGATAACCATCAAACCACAGTAGTAAATCCAGCTTTTATATTGTCAGAGATGAACTCAACATAAATCATGGTTTCTTGCATTTAACTTCATATTTATATCAATCTAGAAGTCAAGTAAAACATGAAGCAAGAAGGTCACATATTCCAACAAGGGACAAATAATCATATAATCTATGTACGGGCATGATTAACTTTGGCACATGCATATACGCTCGTCACCTCATATATGCATCACCCCCGCATGTAGCAACACTATCAATTAATGGAAAAAATTTTCCTAACAAAGTTAGGCAAGACACTTACCTCAAACAATCTAAATCGATACACTAGCATCGCCATCCCGCTCTAATCGACCTCCTAACGGTCCGAAACTAGCCAAAACTAACTCGAAATCATCAACTAAAGCCATATGAAGCAAACCCAAATGATAAAGGTCGAATCTTTAATCAAATACTCAAAGTCAACCAAAAAGTCAAATCCGGGCCCGCACCTCGGAACCCGACAAAACTTATACAATTCGATAACCCATTCAATTATGAGTCAAACCATACTAATTTCAATCAATTCTGACTCCGAATCGATGCTCAAAACTCAAACTTTTACTTTAGGAAAGTTTAGACAAAAACTCCCAATTTCGCTTTTGAAATCATCAATTAAACGCCAAAAACGAAGGTAGATTCATGAAATATAATCAAAACCGAGTAGAAAATACTTACCCCGATATTTGTGGTGAAAATCACCTCCAAAATCACCCAAGTCCGAGCTCCATAGCTCACAATACGATAAAATGCCCGAAACCTTCGAAATATAGTAACTTATAAACACTGCCCATGCATACTCTTCACGATCGCGGGACCAGCTTCGCGATCGCGAAGCACAAAATGCTCAGCCTCAAAGAATCTCTACGCGAATGCGGACCCAGGCTCACGATCGCGACGAACATCTGCACAGACCAACTCGAACGCGAACGCTCCTTCACGAACGCGATGAAGAAATCATGAAGACCTGCCCAACCTAGCTCTACATTGCGCGAACACATAACAACTTGTGGGAACGCGATGCTCAAGCTCCAACAACCTACGCGAACACTGTCAAATATTCGCGAACGTGAAGAAGAAGATACATAACTATAGAATTACTCTACGCGATTGTGTTCCCTGCTTCGCGATGCTCTGCAGACACACCAGTAACCAACAATGCAAAAACCATCCAAAATGATCCGAACCATGTCTAAAACTCACCCGAGCCCCTCAAGACCCCGTCCGAGCATACCAATAAGTGCCAAAATATAACGCGAACCTACTCGAGGCCTCAAATATAACATAACAACATCGAAACCACGAATCGCACCTCAAATCCATCTTAATGAACTTTTGAACTTTTAATTTCTAAAACTCATACCGAACAATATCAAATCAACTCGGAATGACCTCAAATTTTGGACACAAGTTCCAAATGACATGACAAACCTATTCCAAATCCCGGAACAACAATTCAAACATGATATCAACAAAGTCAACTCTCGGTCAAACTTATGAACATTCTAAATCTTCAAATTTCCAACTTTTGCCAAATAGTGCCGAAACCTTCTAAAAATATCCAAATGCAAATCCGGGCGTATGTCCAAGTCCAAAATTACCATCCAGACCTAACGGAACCACTAAAACTCTGATTCGGGGTCAAATATACAAAAGTCAAACTAGGTAAACTGTACCAACTTAAAGCTTCTAACATGAGATTCATTCTTCCAAATATATCCTGAATCACCTAAAAACGAAAAATGACGATTTGCACAAGTCATAATACATCATATTAAGCTACTCAAGACTTCAAACAATTGAACAGAATGCAAATGCTCAAAACGACCGTCTGGGTCATTAAATCCTCCCCCACTTAAACATACGTTCGTCCTCGAACGTGCCAAGAGTCGTTCAAAGCCATCAAATTAATGCATGAGTTCACCGTACACATACCTGTGGGTGATCCCACATCACCCCAATCTATTTAAGTTTGCCAACTCAATATAACCAAAAATTCTTCCTTCAACCTAATCCCTAAACCTTGGAACCCAGTTTCCAACATCTGGAATTCATTATAAGACCCAATTCTTATATCCATACATTGCATAAGTCTGAATAAACTGTACCAAGCCATAACCACAACCCAAAATATAATCACATAATGTACCACATAACTCAGATACTCACAACAATAACTTCTGACCTCAATGGCAGCCCAAAAACAAATTTAGTACCGGTAGCAAACCTCAAATTAAATAAAACCTCGTTTAAAACCTTCGTACACTACCAATGATGAAAAAACATGCAGAATCTCATAATCACTCATCAAATCAACAAGTCAAGAATCTCACTCGTTCGACTAGGACCATTGCCCAAATTTTGAGCGGACATATGGCATCATTCTCCCAAACATTCCTCATCCTAATACAATAGTGCAAATCTCAGGTCTAGAGACCTCATATCCGCCAATACAAGTAGCCCAACTGACAAGTCACACCAAAAGCCATATGGATCCCCACACAACGCGGTTCTGTACACCAAACAAGTACTTCCTCCGGTCCACAATAAGTAATTCTTTGGCTATTTTCACACAGATTAAGAAATCTACCTTTTAACATTAATTAGCAATAAAAATTGACCATATTAACCTTTACTATCTCTTCACATAAACATTCTTAACACATACTCCAACACTATTTACTCCAAAGGCAATGTAGGAAAAAAGTAATTCATTCATTCTTGAAATCTAGAAAAATGAGATATTTTGGACAACAAAAAAGGACCAAAAAATCACTTATTGTGGACTAGAGGGAGTAATAATTAAGACAGGACAAATAATAGTAAGAAAGTTAATAAGAAGGCTACTAAGAAAGTTAAGCAGGCAGGGTAATATTAACATCTTCCCATGAACTATTTTCGACAAAGTAATAGCAAAACACAATAAGCATAAGGAGTTATATCTCATCATAGTACCGTTGTGGCGCGTAACCCGATCCAATCATATCAATCCACATAAGGGTACCCATCATGTCATAATGCTCGGGCTCACTGATCACACGTGAGTCAACATCAAACACGATAGAATGTATAAATATAACTGAGGGAAGATGATTAGGCATAAACAATACTGAGAAAGACAAGCATAACTATTGTGCAATAAGCAACTCAATATCACGAGGGCCATCTCGCCCATTATTGTAAGGACTCGTAAAAATTTAAACAAAAAAAACTTGAGGTTTCGTGGTGCCAAGTTAAATTCCTGCGTTATAGCGGTTCGAACCTTTTGGATTGAACAGTACCCTACGGACTTAGAGGAAAATGTTTCGCAGAAGAACGCATTTCTGCGGCCCATTATGCGGCCGCATAATCACTCTGCGGACCGCATAATGGCCGCAGAGTGAAGCAAAAAGTTGGCCAATTTGAGGTTAGCTTTGCAGTCGATTATGCGACCGCATAATTACTATGCGGACCGCATATCGGTCGCATAATCCTTCTTGGGTTTTTGCGGAGGGAGTTTTACGGTGCATTATGCAACCGCTGAACAAGTATGCGGACCGCATACTGGTCGCATACCTTTACCGAAAGTTCAGGCCCCTGAGGGCCATTTATGCGGTCACTTTGTGGACCGCATAACCATTATGCGGTCGCATATGCGACTGCAGACCTGTGTCGGGGCACCCATTTTCTTTATCTAAAACCCGACCCTCATTCCATTAAAACACCTCTTTAGTCTATTTTGAAGCTCATTTATGATATTTCTAGAGTGAGAGAGAGAGGGTTCTAGAGGGAAGGCCTAATTTTCATCAATTAATCTTCAACCATCACTCAAAGCTTGGAAATATTCAAGTAGAGCACCAAATTCTTCATCCAAAAAGGTAAGACTTCATCACCCAACTCTTAATTTCAAACATAACTATAATGGGGTACAAGCGTGATACTTCATGGGTATGAGGGTGGTTTATCTTGC